>JAULBM010330238.1:0-13072 GCA_032357055.1 Geukensia granosissima
TGGAGCAGGAGTTGCTTACCCTTCCGGAGCACCTGAACTCACCCTGGTTTTTGTAGGGTTCGTGTTACTCCAGCTTAGTTTTTAGTGTAGAGTTTTGTGTTCTATGTTTGTCTTTCGTTTAATTTTGTTGTCCATGGTCTTGTCTGTGTCCCGACTTAACGATTTCTTTTTTGCCCCTTTGGTATCTTCCAATGCCTTTTGCTAAATAATTTCTCAAACTAACACAAACCACGATTATTGAAACAAGATATCATTGGAAATACAAATAAAACATATGTTCGACCCCCATCCCAAAACAACCTTACCAATTTCCCTGCCTTAATTGTTATTACTATCATTATTTTTTAAAATTATATGCGTTATAATTTTTCATATTGCTACATTTATATAAATGAATGTATATATTGAAAAATTGCTGTAATTTTCAAGTGTGTGTGAATTATAATTGTATGGAGTATGGATAGGATTTAATAAGTTATGTTTAAACTATTGGGTTATATATATGGCTATGAAACATAATGACTGCGGTTACACCAATTAGAATGATAAAATTGGATGTACTACATACATAACTAATGTCAGACAGAAGAATAGACGAAAATAAATCTTGAATACCTTATTCCTAAAGGTGAATGATAAATCATTCTGCGTTTTACCACTCGGAAAACCCATATCAAACGGACAGCTAAAAGATTAATTATGAAAAAATAATGAAATTGAAGTTAGAAGAAAAATCCCAAGAAAAACTGCATAAAGCTTTATATATATAATTTCTGTAAAAGTTTAATTGAAATTTAACTAGTATTGTTGTCGGAAAATCGGTACCCTTATGTGTAGCAATGGTAGAGTTGGTGTTCGGTACAAAATCAATAAAAACTTCACAAAATATCAGAATTTTTATGAAAACGTCGTGGTTTTTTGCATTTTCCGACAACTCGTGTTTGATAAACGATGGCCGCACCTCTCGAACAAAAATGTTTTTTTGATAAAAAGTTGGTAATTGTTCACCATTTTTTCAATACATAAGGCCGATTTTCGTGTTCAATGAACAGTTTCACATTCCGATTTTAAAGCTTCCGTTAAGGTATGAAATTCGGTTCATTATTGAAAGCCGTAATTGGGGCCTGTAGAAGTTAAAGTTCAACCGACATTAGGTGATTAGCTGCCTCATGGACACAAATGCCACATGTCCTATTTTTATAATAAGAAGAAATAAAAAGTCTCAGCCAAAAAATGGTTTGGCCGACGTTTGCAGCCAATGTCATTTACAAAAACATCCAAATTCGACCTAAAAAGGATCGAATGGGCATTTCCGCTGTCATGAAGCTGACTTGTGTTGTCATAGTGACGCCATCATTGATTTCGTATCCATTAAAAATGTTTGATATGTGTTGGTTGGACATACTGAAATATCTTATTGCGATAGTTCAGTTCATATTATCAAACTTTATTTTTAGTGTTATTCTAGAGCCCCAAACGACCTTTATTGTACATTTTCCTCCAATTAAAAAAAGATAAGGTCTAAATATTTCCTGAAAATTTCTTTGAAAATCATTATCTACAGTCTGAGTAGTTGATAGGAGCGACTGGAGGGGCAGACAAACAAACACAACTATATACCGCCCGCATAATGAACATGAAAGTGCACTTAACACAATAGTTTCGGGTTTGCTGATATTCACATATTAGTATACAGGTTCACCTACATATAACATTGCAAAAAAGATGCCTCGGTTCCCATTGGCACAGTAACACTGTCCACGTACAATGGCCATTTCATTACAAATGTTAATCCATGTGTATAAAAAACAAATGTTTTTATTTTTGGAAGATATTTAGTTGTGAGAGTTATGATTTTTAGAGTTGTTCTCTTTTATTTTGAAAAATACATGCAAATCTTTGTTCTTTTTTAACTTCCGCCTTCCATTAAAAAGTGTTTTTAAATGTTATTAATGATAAAAAAGAATTGCAATTAAACTATATATTACTTATATGCATCTCTCTATATTGAGTTCTAACTGGAAAATTTTGAACAAGCCAACGACACGTGAACGTGGACACGCGTCTTTATCTGAAAATGAAAAATTCCCAATAAGGAAGACTAACTACTGTTTTTCAACAATGTGCTTACATTAAGTAAAGTTATTGGTTACGAACAATACATTCATTCTATATACTGACATTAAACTTCCCCAAAAACTGTTTATTATTAACCTCATGACTTAGACAAGTGTAACTTAATGTTTAAAGAAAAACAATGACAATTAAATCGAGTAAACAATTCTATTAAGCTCTTTCACAAATAATACTATAAGGGATTGTACCCAATCAGTGTTTTAGTTGCAATAACAGCAAAGCTAATATCGTTGAATACAATTGCAAATACAAATAAGAAAACAAGTTTTTGAAGATATATTAAAACAACAATATTAAGTAACAAACCTTGACAAAAGTTTTGCATTATACAAATAACCAACTCGACAAATATTAGAAAGGCTTTAAAAAATTGAGTGTAAACTCAAATGTATAACCTTTTAACCTTTTATATTTGTTCAATTTACTACTTTTATCAATAAAACTCGTATTATATTTATGAAAAAGTTCCTGTATAGAGGTCGTGGGAGCACAAATTCAATAAAAAAAGTCGTACAGTTGCAATTGTTTTGAATTGGACAATAGTACACTCATAATATAAATTTGATAATGATTCATTCGACCCATATTCACGAGTTACAAATCATTGGACCTTTCGAGTGATATTTTTGGAAAAAAATCTACGTTTTATTTATTTTTTTATTTATATAGCAATGCTAACTAGCTATAGTAAAACGTGACCGACTGCATTTTTATAAAAAGAGGGGTAGATATAGTATAAATGTCACTACGTATATTATCAAGTAGACTGCGCAACATCTAAACAAGACGCTGAAGAAAAATTCCAAATTTAGGTGAACCCTTGTGACTTGCTCTAAACTCTCCGTTTGACAGGACAATATGTTAAACGACACGCCACAATACCTATCCATGAATACAACATCAAAACACAATAATATTATTGTATAGCGAGATGATTTGCATTACTATGATCAGTCACACATACAACATCCAAAGCCTCATCCAAAGCCTAATCTATACAGCCTGTCTTGTTTCTAACATGAATTCAAACCTAAAAACTTTGAAATCAGAAACATGACTGTTAACTTTTCTCGCACCATAAATGGCTGCAGAAATCACAGATACATCTAGGTTAACTGAAAGAGAGAAAGGTTTTACAGCGTTAAAGCTAAAATCTATTTAAACGGGATGATTACAGAGTTCCAGAACTCTGTCAAAACAAAAACTTGTGTATTGTTGTATCATACATCTGAATTCGAGTATGAATCCTTAACAGTTTCCCTTAGGAAACTTGTGACATTTTACGAAATGAATGTACAGGTCCTTAAAGTAATCCATGTGACTAGAAAATTTCATTTTTGTTTTGAATCATAATTATTTGTACAGAAGCATTTTTCGAAGACTTTAAAAATATCAAGTGGTAAATAAAAAACAAAAACTGAAGCAAAACTTCATTATTACAGGTACTCAAAGACTAAAATTGTGTACACCACTCATTTACGATTTTAACAAAAGTTGCATTATTGTTATCAGTCCTGTTTGGGTCTTTTATTCTTTTTGTGCTTCGAACGTTTAAATATTTATTCTTTCTAACATTAAGAATAAAGATTATAAAAAAACTCAGCAAGGTGTTTTAAACGCAAGAAATTAGTGGATGGATTAAACAAATTAAACCCTTTTCCAAATTGAAGATCCTTCTTTACAAAATTTGAGAAAATTGGTTATTTGAATTAGGGTTCTGAAAAAGTCCGGAATTGAAAAAAAATGAAACATTTCCTCACACATTCTGTCCAGAAGGTACAGAAAAATCAAATCAAAGACAAGAAACGAAGCATTTAGGGAAATCTCTTTCTACTCACTCTTTTGTTTAATCAACGAGACTGTCTTCAGTATGAAACCATAATAAAGTAATAAGTATTTCAACAACCCACGCAACAAGCCTTCTATAATTTCATAAAAAATGTCAAAAATAACCGAAACAAATCAAAACTAATTGAAACCTTTCGTCATTCAAAATTTGACTAAAAACAGTATTAATAATATAGCTAAGCTTTCAATCTCTGTACAAGGAAATTTTAAGTACCATAATTCATTTTATTGTTCATTATTGTAATGACCCTGTTTTCCACATTGTTTAATCATAAATTAGATTTTTATATTTAAGTTTAAAACTAAATTATCAATTAACGAGGAAAACCTTGATGATTAAAGCAATCGGCCTTAAAAGGTTTGAAATGAGTTCATTGTTCTAGTTAACATTCTGATATTTATAATGTTGCTATGACAACCATATTGTTTTAATGTAAACCATGTAAATCATGTATATTCTGAGACATCAATGTTAATTCAATGATATGTTTCTTTTACACCTTAATTGACAAATCATACACGAAACTGTGTTCAAATGGTATTAAAAACATCAGATATTGATCTCTTAATCAAACATTTTGTAACGTAAGTGCATAAATATGGTGAATTTTTCTATGCTGAATACGTTTTTCTACTTAATAATTGTAAGAAAAAGAATAAACCATTTATAATTGTACACACACATGAAACATACATGATTCATGCCATTGTTTCCTTTATCATTTCTTATTAGCATATTTAATTAGCACATTTATGAATGAAATGATGGCTCATAATATCGCATTTTTCATTTTCAAGTTTAACAGCACATTTTATTTTACAACATTAAATGGTTAAGTTATATTATTAAAAGTTGATTTAATATATGATATATAATCAAGTCGGTTCTCATAAAAACAGTCACGCATCTGTCATCGAAGCAGCAAAACTTGCTGCCGAGCTGGCCCTTTGACCGAAGTATTAAGTTTGATGGCCTGTCATTTGGAAAGTTTACTCTCAAGAGTGAAAAAAATTAATATGTATGGCATTATTTTATATTTGTTCCCTGTGGGAATAAAACAGAATTTAAATATATATGAGCCCCGTCAAATCAAAACCATCCTTAAGTAATGTCAGTGAATGTACATGTATCATTTATCTAAGGCACAAATAAGATATTTAAGTTGCATCCTTTTCAGTCAAGTGATTTTTATACTATAATTTTGTCCTTAAACTCAGAGATATCGTCAACATCAGTTCCTACTTATTTTGAACTAAAACTTACATAAGACTTATTTGAATTTTAAATTTCATAAGGCCTGTTTCTGCATGATGCAGCTTATATTGTATTTTATTCAAACATGTAATATACTCATCCTGTTTTAGTCCCACCTTCAATGCTAAATTTTCCATTTTCCCATAGAAGATGGACTAAAACATGATAAGTAAGACACTTTGCAGATAATACTATAAAACTAATCCTATTAAAGTGCAACCTCTACCAAAACTGGTTCTAATAAAATGACTGATTAAATAAAATCCTGAATTTATATCTTAGTCTGCTGAAGCAGCTCTCCTAGATGAAACGCGTCTTAATATAACAAAAAATCATACACAAGGAGCGAAACGAACATATTTACCAAATTTATACATATATGTCTTATTATATAATACCTTTATGTTCAAAAACATTTTCAAAACCTATGATACTTGGAAATGTTAAATTTAGTGTTATCCTGCGGATGTTGTGGGAATCAGATAATAGACAGTGAAGTGCATCCTTCCCGTTTAACAAACCGCTTTGTATCATTAGTGATAGTTTGTTTTGTGAATAATAAATGTTTGATTAATAGAAATTATGATAAGAAAAAGTAGATCGCACCTGTACGTTACACGATATTTCATCTTTATTTTGAAAAGTGCAAAAATTTTGTGGTTTAAAATAAACTTTACATGTGTTTTAAAATCACCCAAGTCGATCCTTAACTTTTTATGCAGAAAATTCAATGTGGTTCATAGAATGAACAGGTGAATAAATTAGAAGAGACAGACAATAATCACAAAACCATGGTTCAAAGAATGATCAGGTGAATAATTATATGACTTGGTTTAATGCACTGTCGATAAAATGCTGAAAACAAAAAAATTATTGGAATAATTAGAAGAGGCAGACAATAATCACTAAGCCAAAAGGCAAAAAGTCAATAGTTTAAAGAATAGAATCAAAAGATATTTTTTTCAAAATCTTGACAGGTTATGCCAACTCTTATACTTTGAGACATTAACATATTATAGTTTTTGTGTATGATGACACTTTTAACCATTCATTGCACTAAGGCATAAACATTTCAAAATGAAGAAACAAAACCGAATACTGTTTATAAAATCATTATAATTACTTCGCAACATGAAAAAGAATGGAAAAGAAAATTATATTGATATGGTTTAACCACAAGCTTGGACCGAGAACATAGAAGCAACATATTTAGGCATATGACGAACATTATTAAGTTTTGAACCCATACTTTCGGTCTAAATCAAATAAATTGCATAAAGAAGCCATCCAAGGACAATATCTGTTATAATAGTAACACATTATTTGTGAAATGTGTTTTAGATTAATTTATAATATCCATAACAACACATACAGGACATAAAACGACTGGATAATCCCAAGTTAAGGAAAATCAAATATAATTAGGTTAGAAGGACAGGTAGAATAGATGCCACAGTTGTAAACAGAAACCAGGTAGTGTGTGAACTGCGCATGTTTTTTATTCTTTCAAGCGCTTTATTATAATGGTAGCCAAATTGACTGTTTATATTTTGTTCTATTTTAAATTATTACAAAAAAAACATTGAGTTGAAGTTTTCCTCATTAAATAATGTACTGATGTCTATCTTAAAATAGAAAATGTATGTAAACGCTAGAATAGATTTTACTGAAACTGAAATTTCATGAAATCCACTGTCGTTTGATTTAAACTCAACTGGAACCTTCAAAACAATTTCAAAATAAAAATTCAATGCATCTAAAGAAATTGGATAAGATGTACACAGTAAAGTAAAAACAAATACACATTAAAATAATTAACAAAAAAACCTTTGCATTCCTAATCTTTGAAATAGTTCAGAAGGAACTAAATCATAAATACTAAAACTAAATTAACCAAAAAGAAACCAAAGGGGCAGACAGAAGATCGAAAAGGTCATTACCATAAATTGAAATGAGCTCTTTGCGATTAAAATATCATACTGCAAAAATGAAAATTAAAACATTAAGGTTTTTAGTTTAAGATATTTTTAATAATGGAATAATACTAGATATTGTAGTAAAAATGCATCTCTTTCTCACTCTATTTCTTTGAACTTTCTAGACCGAGCGACAAATTAATTTTAGTTTTCTTATAACCGTTTATTTCTAGCTCCTCTTGGCATATTAACTCAAGTGCTGGCTTATATCTGTGAACACTCGAATATGATCTCGAGGACTCAAATAATTATCTCGAGAAAAAAATAGGGCTCACAAAAACAATACTGTTCATATTAAACTGTCAATGTTTTCAAAATGCTCTTAAATTGTATTTTTCTAATCTTATCTTTACATTAAAGGAAATTAATAGCTGAAAAGTATCGATAAATGATAAACAACAGCAGTGTTTAATTGGCGTGTACTAATTTTAGTGCAATTAAACTTTTAATTGTAAAAATGGCAATGGTTTGACCATTTAGTAACAACAACATCTCATACCAGAAACACTCAATTGAATCAAACATTTGCAAGGTCACCGTTTCAACAAATGTTCGCAATTATAAAACAAGTCTAGTTAGAACTTAAATGGTAAAAATATATTTTTCCATTACGAGGTCATTTTCTGAAAATCGTTTCATCAAAGTCCGATGGTTTCATTGGAACCTTTGTAATTTATGCAAATTTATAAAAAAATTGCAGGTAACATGATCATGCCTCATCTGTTGCTTACATGGCGTTCTTATATCAAGTTGACAAATAGGTTATTATGTGAACTTTATACCCTACAAGGAAGATGAAACATAAATTTTGAAGCATTTGCCTTCCAGATATCGGGCATTAAAAATGATAGCCTATTTCAATGTCTATCGAAGACAAATGTTTTGCTTTGAATGAAGAGTCAGTTTTTTGCCTCCATTTAGACTGGAAATAGTAACTACCATATCAAAGAAATTAAAGAGTTTAAATTATAACAATCAGAACATCTGGACTAGGGACTAATAAAAAACAAAGTATACATTAAATAGGGAATCAGAGATATTGCAAAAGCGTAAATACGAGTACAAATTAAACATGGAGCAAAATGGCGAGGAAAACATGTACCAAACTAAGATAATAATGTTTGACTTGTGTTGTGTGGAGATATATATGTAATATATGCCAGAAAGAAACGATCCACATGTTTACGTTTATAACAAATAAATAAAAGCCAAGTGTATTTGTGTATAAAGCGTTTTTCTTGTCTTCCTTCATCATAAACGCTTAGGCCCAAAAATAGAAGACCAGTCAAACTTTGAATTTCTATTTAAATTGATAGACCAAATATAATATACAGTTCATGACGCAGTGAACACTAATAAGTCATATATAGAAATAACAATCGGGGATTTTACGAACTGTTTCTTTCCAACATACATTCCATAGTCCATGTAGGTTCAAAACAAGACATCCATATGGTTAAGTCGAAACCTTCATTTAAGATCCGTCTTGTTTTGGTTATATGTGAATGTGCTTTGTGACTTCAAGTTATTAATTACATACATTTTTCAAAGGATAATTAAGGGAACAGCCGCAAATAAATTTTAGATATTAGCAGAAAATACTTAAAGGTCAAGGGATAATGTTAATTAATTTGAAAAGATGAAATGATCTTACTGAGATAAAAAGAGTAAGAAACAAATCACAATAAACCAGCAATAAAATGGTCAAATTTTATGTAAAGAAACCAGAATGATGTAAAATTAAAGGGACGCAAAAACATTGCAATATGAAACTCTCTGTTTTAGATTGTGCTTAAGTTGAACGGACCGTTTTAAACATGCAATGGAATTCTGGGAACCTCATTGGTTTCATCAGTTTTCATAAGTCAAGAAGTCATCGAAGACGACGCTGAAATTTTAAAAGGACGGCAGAATTTCTAAATTGGTCCATTATATTTTACATTTATTGCACACATGTTACAACTAATGTCAAATAAGGAAATATGACTGTCAATGCACTTTTCAAGCAAGGATGATAACATAAAGCCTTCATGTTGATCATTATATTCGTGAACATAAAAGATCAATCAAGTATATATGATAAATCATTTCTGGTTGTAGAAAAGCGTCATGTTTAAGAGGTTTTAGCATATACGTATATCACACATGGCTTTGAAGAACAGGGTCTCATGTTTTGTTGCAACTCTTAAATCATGAAAATATTACGGACCTATTCGTTGTCTTTTCTTAATGAATAGATAGCTGACGTGGTATTGTTGTCTATGAAAAAGCCATTCTAAAGGAAAACATAACCAAAATAAACAACAACCAGACATCCAAAGGGTTCCTTGAGGCCTTCAGCAATGGACGAAAGTATACAACATAAGGTATGCTGTAATAGGCTCCAAAAATAAAATATAAGGACTCTCAAATGTAACAATAATATGCGATTAAGGCATCTCATTATATAACATTTTAACTGAAAAATGATAAAAGAATTTGCAATTTTAATAAGATATAGAAATATTAAACACGAGTTGTTCATTTAATGGAGTAAATTCTTCAATATTATGTAAGCAATGAGATACAACGAGTTAAAATCGAAGAACATTTCCTTTTATAACACCCCGGTCCTGGAAAGAGCAGTACCTTAAAAATCATGGCGATCCGAAATGATTACAATCTCGTTTAAAATGAAGATAAGTATAAACCTAATTTTCAAAAGGTGTAAGTTGTGTGTTCTTCGGGTGCACTTATCTCCTTAAATAAGCGACTTTTTGTCGACCCGCCGCTAGATTTCTGATTAAATAATCGTAAAAACCTAATGGTTCTGGAAAATAAAGGCTTGTTTTGTCATTTTTCTTAAGCCTGAATTTCAAATTAAAATGTGGAGTTTAAAACATTTGTTCCCGTAGTAAACAAAGAAATCGATCGAAACCAACCTACAGTTGAATATTTTTTGGCATTTTGGCATTGAACAGAGAGATCAAAGTTCATATTTCAAAGAGACAAGACAAACTCGAAATAAACTAAAAGATAAAACAAAAATGAAAAGAAAAAGGATTGTCCTCCAGGATCTCCTTCTAGACTACAGGACTAGAATCAGATGCTCCGGAAGGGTAAGCATTTCTCACGCGACACCTGTCGAGGAATCATTTAACTCTTATCCGAGTTAATGCACACCACAAACTTTCACAAAACCCAAATTTGTGCCTCAATTAAAGTAATTTCTTGAAAATCATAAGATTTAAGGACGTTAAGTGCAAAGGTTATATAGTCTAATAGGCCACAAATGTTTTTCTGAAAGATTAATGTCTTTTTCTCTAATTCAGTCACCATTAATATTAAACACTTCGAAATAAGCATACAATTTTGGATCCAAAAGGTCTTTAACATTGTCTTTTAATGCGATACAAGGTTGCCAACATAGTTTAAAACATTAAATGTGCAAAAAGTAAGAAGAAGGGTCAGACGAAAGTGGACAAGTGGAAAGACAAGGCAATCTCGAGATCATGAACTAGACGGACAAGTCGAAAGACAAGGCAATCTCGAGATCATGAACCAGACGAAACATGAAATACATTGTGCATTGAAACAAAAATATAACTATGGACAATGTGACCCCACCAAAACCGGGAGTGAACTCAGGTGGTCGGGAAGCATCAAAACAACAACTAGTCTATAGGTTTGGCTCGGGACAGGTATGTAAAGCATGTGCGAATTTCTTGCTGTGTGATATAACTTTTGTAATGCTTAAGGCATTGTGAAATTTTCATTAAAGATATCTTATAATTGAAAACAAAAGTGAACTGGGAAACGTTTTGGATAAAATAGTTGAAAATGTTAATCCAAAGTGAATAAAATTATGTTTTGTTACGTAAAACGGTATGCTAAACTCTTCTAATATTTACAACGTTTTGCATATTCGTTATTTTAAGCCAATTGATAAAATTTGAGATTATTGAGAAATCCGATACACGTTCTACCGGAACACCGCACAGGTAAACATAGAAAATTTCATTAACACATCGCACAGTTAAGAAGAAAGTCTGTTGTTCGCATTATTTTGTTTATTAAAAGTTTTTTTTTCTATTACCACTTATTCATTCTAATGTTTTTGTGTAGTTCTCTAATTAAGAAGAATGTAAGGTTACACTTATTTTGTGCAAGTATAGCCAATATTTATATATAGTTTATAAGCAAGTATGAATTTTAAAAGAACCTTTTAAATTCAGTTAAACATCAAGATTTTATATAATGTAAAAAAATGATAAAAACACCAACCTGAAAACTTGGTCTTGATATCGGTAAGCACATACTTTTCCAACTATCCCCATAACAAAACGACATGTTGAATATCGTTAATACAAAAGATTTTAAATTATGTAACTTGTATCATCCAGGGACAAAACAAAAAAACAAATATGCACGAATGTCTATTCAAAACTCTAGGAAGTGCCGTATACGGAAAGATTTCCATAATATATATGCTTTAAAACAATGATTTCCTTACGGAACGGGGAAATTTTAATGCTGTTTCAGATACACTCCGTGTGAAGTAGAAGTGAAACGCATCTCTAACACCGTAAATAAAAAAAACAAAAAAGACAAAAAATAGAAACAAAAGACAAAATATGGTGGAAAAAACAGATGAAATAAACAAATGGCAATGGAAGTTTTACTTAACAAATGAATGTTTTAAGCGCGGATTGATTGATTATTACTTAACGTCCAACCGGAAATATTTCTTTTTTTTTCAGAACCAGAATGTTATTTGTCTCAATATGAGTATTTTGTTATCTTTAGATATCGGTCTTTTTATACATTGGTTCAAATACTACTGATCAGAGGTCACTCATTGAAACACGTGGCTCGTTAAGCAAATTTAACTCCAGCATGACTAAAAAGTATTTAATGTTTAATGAGTGTGTACTGGACCAAAGCACTGAGTCTGTAATCTCTCAAAGTGTTGGTCACTATAATACCTCTGTACTCTGAAAACTAGCCAAGTGATTTTTTGCTCTTGCTGCTAACTGCACCGATTTAGTAACATATTTAGTTCCGGTTTGGGATTGACCCCATGATCTTCTGAACTAGAGAGGCACATTAGACGATGAATACGTTTATAAATCAGCAGTAAAAACAATACAAGTCACTTAAAAACAAAGATTTAATGCTGCATATCGGACGTTCGCGTCGCTAACTAATGATTCATTAATGTCGTTAATTGACAATTGATCATTCAATTTTCTTTTCTTCTTTGTCAGTTTTCACACCTCTCACCTGGCTGTTAAACAAAGAATCTTATATTATTAGCCGTTGTTAGGGTTTGCTTTCAGTCAGGATTATCCAAGGTTCCAGTATCAAGGTTTGGGGAGAAATTCGAAGGTTGAACTATCACAACCATAGAACATAGTTTTATTAACGAGTTACAGCGGATGATTTTGTTTTTCTAATTCTTCAACACAGTTTAACAATCGAAATTGTAGAAAATACGATAATCAACGTCTAAAAATATATTCTAAACCAAGGACAGTATATAGTTTATATACGTCTCTTTCTAAACATGATAAAAACTACCATCAATTCAAAGCAAAATTATAAAAATATATATTTTATTCCAATTTTGTAAAACTGCTGTACCATGTCAACGGAAAAGTTTAAACATCGATTAACCAA
The DNA here is from genome assembly GCA_032357055.1 of Geukensia granosissima. NCBI lineage: Eukaryota > Metazoa > Mollusca > Bivalvia > Mytilida > Mytilidae > Geukensia > Geukensia granosissima. Next base: position 12,874 of record JAULBM010330238.1, read on the forward strand.
TGAGAATAAATTATTACGCCTTTTAAATAGTTTCTCAATTGGATTTAAATTGTAGCATCATTTTCTATAGTTTGACCCATTAACTTAATTATAAGTAATAATTTTGACAGAATGTATTGATGTAAAAATAGGAGATGTGGCATGATTGTCCATGAGACAGCCACCCACCAAGTGACAGCAGAATTTTAACTTCTACAGG
>JAULBM010330249.1:0-13071 GCA_032357055.1 Geukensia granosissima
AAAAGCCTTCTTGAGAGTAGATTTAATAATATCGGCGTCCGTTTTTACTTTGAACTGAACTAGTCGATCAATTGTTTTTACATCACGAGAAATAGCAAAATGTATTCAACAAATTTTAGAAAAAATGCATGTCAGAGGTATCATACACTACAAACCAGAAGAAAACGAAAAGAGGGGGGGTTGGTGGTCGACTACGTCACGGTTTTCAAGACATGCCAATTTTATGAGAAGACAGTGAAGGTCCAAAAAAACTTAAAAGATTAACTTCTTTTTGTCTGTTTTCTTGAAATTCAAATTTAAATTTGAGTTGAGTTGAGTTATTAAATATTATTAAATTTTACTGGCTCGAGTGAGCTTCGAACCGTGGTCGCCTTCGTGATAGCCATCACATCTTCCCACATGACCACCGACTCCAACACTTATAAATGGAAAACTTACTTATTTAAGTTGTCTGTAAGATTTGTTAAAGACTAATTTAAGAAGAACATGAAATAAGACACATGAATTTGAGTTTTCTTAAGAAATTAGTGAACATCTGAAGCTGATTGGGTCCGTTTAATTGCATGAGACTGTAATTTATTTCACTTTTAACTGTTTTCATATATATATCGGTGCATAAATCTGTAGTTTGTTTAAGCTATTTTATCTTTCGTCAGTAAATTTTAAAGGCAGAAACCAAAATTTGAAGACTTTGAGAAAAAAATGTCAGATTTTTAGTAAAATTATTCACTGTAAATCTCATTTGGTTGATTTCGTCAAGGTTTGTTTCAAAATTGAGTGTAATTTGAGTAAATTTACCCTGTGAATCATGCGGAGATCGTAAAACTGGATCTAAAAAAACAAGGCTTTTAAAAATGAAGGGTATATGACAGGTTTCAGGTCTTGGACAAAATCATAGTTTTTAGGCTTCCGTAGAGTTTTGCAAGACGTAAATCTACTAAAATAACAACCCCAAATTTCAATTTTAACATTAGCTGAAACGGAAAATTGTTTAAATATAACAGTTTCTGTATTTCAGATGCAAAGCCTGCTAAATTTCGATTCATATTGTATATAGATCATTGTTGTATGGCTAAAAATAACAGAGCTATTAAACTTTATGTAAAATATTTCTCCTTATGTCCCTCAAGAGGGACATATGAACGGTAAAGAGTTAAACCAATTTCAGGAGGTCTTTAAAACGAGATATGAAACCGAATCATTTCTCCAGTTTTTTTTATTCCACATGCCTCATATTGAGACCTGAGACAAGAATTTTTATATTAAGGAATACAATGTGTTTAATAATAAAATCTACTTCCCTGATTGGAATAAAGCCGAAACTGGAAATCCAAGTACAAATATTTGGTTTGAAATGAGTTGCTATAAATTTATTTCTTTTATGCATCTTAATTTTGGACTATGCACTTTTTATGTCCCACATTCTGAACTAAATCTGAAACACAATTGAAAGACGAAAAACAGAGTAATAATGATATTGAAAAATCGACTACAGATTTATTTATTTATTACTGTTGTGTCGAGAATAAAAGAAGATATGTTAATGATAGAACCATTAGTTTTAATAGTGTTTTTTGACTGGCAAATTCGTGACCTAAAATCTCATTTAAATATTGAAAATGATATTGGAGTGTGGTAATTTTGAAACCAATGGGTCGATACCTCTGCTGGTGGAACATTGGTCCACGAGGGTATTCACCAGCCCAGTTGTCAGACTTGTCTGGCATGAAATGTACCGAACAATATTTTACAGAAATTTGCTGCATTTGTTAAAATTCTAAAACACTGAAAATACGGTAAGGCCTTGAAAAGAAATGTGCTTAGTAGTGGTCCCTGTCGTCGGATTTGGTTTCCTATTTCGATTTGTTTGGATTGGAGTGCTTCTTCTGCTATATTTGAATGTTTGACTTCCAATTTTTCGGTTCTAATGCTACTGATGAGAGGTAACTCCTTGAAATGTACATATAGCATACCTAAATTTTTCATATTTTTTAACATTAGTAATTTTGTATTTTAAAAGAATTTGAAGATACCAAAAGGGCAGACAGAAATTGCTAGGTCGGAAGACATACAAGACCATCGCCAACAAAATAGAAACTATAGCTAAGGTAACACGAACCCTTCAAAAGCCAGGGTGAGTTCAGGTGCACCGGAAGGGTAAGCTACTCCTGCTCTCCTTGCGGCACATTTAAGATAAAAAATGCGTTAAGGTTTTTAAATTTATCTTTTACTGTCTGTAAGGGGTTCATCAGAAAATGGCGAAATTGCGATTATTCCATCCTCCTGCATAATTAACCTTTAAATACATGGCAATCTGCTCATTACATGAAAGCGTAACTGAAAACCTACCTGATTAATGCCTAAAGTCACTTTGCACGTTGGAGGTGACCTGAAAGTTTCTTTTGAAATACCCCGCTTCGACACATGTTGAAATTAAACAATTAATGACCGACGTCACGTTGAAAGGGAAAGTTTTTTTTTTTTAGTAAACGAAAAATTATGCAGGAGAATAAAAATTCGCAATTTCCCCATTATCTGATGAACCCCTCACAGACAGTAGTTTTTTTATAAGTCTTAAATATTAATATTCTTTAGGTCGATTCATTCTCATTTAAGCATATAATTAGCCGACTCTAATACATTGGTTCAAAGACATCAATGTTACTTGAATATGTTAATTTCCAAACATGACAATTAAACACATTTTTTTTCTAGGAGAAATGGTTGCAGTGGTCAAAAACCTTCCAAGTCAATTAAAAGCAAAGGCTTGGATGACTACACTGGGAATCAGAGCATTGCTTTACCTATGTATGCATCTGACGATAAAGACAAACATGAGTTAACAGCGAACTATTACAGTATTGAAAATCATCTTGAAAATCACAATGACAACAATGCGTCAAAAAGTAACAACTACCCACATTCGTATGTAACACTTGATCCAGATCAAACTGGTTACAACAGAACAAAAAACGGACAAAATGTTCAAACAAAGCATGAAGATAAACGAGATGAATGGAAAGATGTGTACGAATCTGCAACGGGTGACGTTTATGACGTTACTAACGAAAACAGGCATAAAATAAAGGAACAAAATGTTTACAGTCATGCAGTTGACACTGTGTACGATCATACTGAACAAAGCAGAAAAGCAAAAATGAATGAAGACACTTATGATCATTGTTTTGGTCAGACTACAGAGGATGACTATGATCTTAGTACACATACATAAGTATATATAATTATTAAAGAGGGTACCCAACACCATCACAAAAATATATTCCACTCGTTTAATTTTCTTTATATTTCGTTTAAACATTTACTTTGATGAAAGAAGGGAAACATGAAAGTTTAAAGAAATTTGAACCACACATTTCTCTGGAATTATACCAATAGATATATAGTAATTTCATTATCAAAAATTTTGATCACTGAGACGCATAAATTTTAATATAAAATACTACTTGATTAAAACGTCTAGATGATCTTACAGAGTTATTTCACTTAGGTGTATGGTGTTCCCTTAACTAGCAATATAATTGTCATGTTTTGTTTGTTCAAAAGGCTAAGTGAAGATCAGATCGATAAACAGTCATGCTCATCATAAAAACTGTATTTTTTAATGTTTTATATGAAGTTTGAAACACGTTGTATCTCTTTAGTTAAATATGGTACGTTTGTAAAGTTCTGGTTATTTAAACAGTTTTAACTTTGAATAAATATGAAAATATCTACACCCATCTATAAACGTTGCTTGAATTTGGCTGGTTAAACACTGGAAGTTTGCTGATGAGCGTAAATGCATCATATTATGTCGAATCCAGTAGACAGCGTAAATACGTAATGGATTAACAAGTGACCAAAATGTATTTCTTGGTATAGCCACCCTTTTAAATGGCAAATCAATGAATTTATTGATTGGTTGTTGGTTGCGTAAATTGCAGGAATTAATATGTCATGCATATTAACGACTAGATTAATTATGAACGTTTTATTCAACATTTTTCGTGACAGAAAAAAAAATTTAAAAAACACGTGCAGTGATTAAAGTTATCTACCCATGATTCGTATTGTCGAAACAGATTAATAACAAATGTGTTTGAAGACGTGACTTTGGTATATTTTTGCAATATTTTAGATAATTTAAATGATATTTTTTAATTAAAGATATTTTTTATTGAAATATGTACAATTGTTAGTTGGATACATCACGCTTACAGTTAGTACACATATATAATCAATACATATATTAGTTTTGGACGTAAATATTTTATCACATATATTGTCAAACTTATCAGTCTTTAAGACAAACATAAATAAAATCATAGATATCTGTCTGCTTTAATTAACAAAAGTAATGAAGACAATGAAAAATTGTTTATAAATTGAAAGACTGAAAGGAGGAAAGTTGTAGGGAAGTGGTATTGTAAATTTATGTTTGCCTTGATGAATATTGAATGATTTCACAATGCATTTACAAAGTTTTTTAATATCTATATTGCAAAAACATTGTTAACTATGTAGACATGATGTGTAAACTTTATTAGATATAAATGTACATGATATACAATACTCATTTTTTTTGAAATACTGAAGTAATAATTTTCGAGTTATCTAATTTCTTATTTCTAATGGCAATTGATTTTGCCAAAATATAAAGGTTTCTAACTATTTTTTGCACTGCTGTTTTTGATCTTTTTTTGAATAACTTGAAGTGTAAATATATTGTTTCATGCGTAAAAAGATTAAAATGATAACATTATTCTCCACTCGAGAACAGTCACCAAAAATAAAATTAATTTTAGTAAAGGGTATACTAATACAATTTGATAAAAACCAATTTTCAATATCTTCTATAAAATTCTATGTAATTTCACAGTTCCTTAACACATGCTGAATTGTTTCTAAGTCTCCATGACAAAAAGTGCAATAAGGGTTTTCTACTATTTTAATTTTAAAAAGAAAAGTATTTGTAGCTAAGATGATATTTCTTAAAGTTTCGTTTGATATGTTTATGTTTTAAGCAACTGATACAGTTAAAAATCGAATAGCGTCGGGGACGCTATAGCCGAGTTGCTGGGTCTGAAGGAAATGTACATTTTGTATAGTTACATATAAACTTAAGAAAGAAATTTTCAATAAAAAATTTCAAATAGTAATCTAAATGGTGCTTTCTTAAGCATCGAGAAACCTAATTTCTAAGAATTTTTTTATGATTGTGACCTTAAACATGAACATTTTTTTCAAGAAATCTCTAGATTTTTTACATACTTGATATGTATAACTATTCCAAAGTTTTTGATTCGGATATAAATTTTTTGATTGGTTATCCTTAAACCTTATTTTCACAAAATTTCTTAAGTTTTCTTTGTGACTGTGACCACTACCTTGAACATATTTTCCCTAAAAATCATAAAAGTTCTTGCATGCTTAAAATTAAACAACATCTGAAAGTTTCATATAAATCGGATGTACACTTTGCAAGTTATCCTCTAGGATCCTTATTTTTGGAAATTTTTTTGCAACTTTGACCTTGACCTTGAATTGATTTTCACAGAATTCAATAGGGTTCTCATTTGCTTAATATTTGACATTAATATTTTATAGAGTTTCATTTGAATCTGATGTAAGCTTTCGGATTTTACATTAGGAAACCTCATTTTATAAAAATTTTATAAGTATTTTTTTAGACTTTGACCTTGACCTTGAATGAATTTTCACCAAATTCAATAGGGTTCTCACTTGCTTGATATATAGCAATACCCTTAAGTTTCATTTGAATCGATTGTAAACTTTCGGAGTTATCATCCGGAAACCTTAATTTTACAAAATTTTCTAATTATTTTTTGCGACTGTGACCTTGACCTTGGATGGATTTTCTTTAAAATATAAATAGTTCTTGTTTGCTATATAACAATAGCGTAAAGTTTCATTTGAATCGGACGTAAACTGTTAGAGTATTTTTTGCAAATGTGACCTTGACCTTGAACAGATTTTCCTCAAAATCAATAGAATTCTTACCTACTTAAGATATTACAATATCCTCAAGTCTCATTTGATTCAAATGTAAATTGTTGGAGTTATCGTCCGGAAACCTTATTTTTACAAAATTTAAATTAAGTATTTTTTGCGACTGTAACTTTGACCTTGACCGGATTTATCCCAACATCAATAGGGTTTTCACTTGTTTGATATATAAAAACAACCTAAAGTTTTATTTTAATCAAAGGAAAACTGTTGGAACTATCGTCCGGAAACCTTATTTTTCCAAAATTTTCTAAGTATTTTTGCACCTCTGACCTTGACCTTGAACGGATTTCCCCCAAAATCAATAGGCTTCTGACTTGCTTGATATATAACAATATCTTCCAGTTTCATTGGAATCGGATGTTAACTTTTGGAGTTATCGTCCGGAAACCAAGAATTACGTGTGTCACATAAAAATCTGTCTATAGTCATATGATTATTTACATGATTAAGCATTATTAACGGAAAATCATTTATTTCATGTCATTAATCCTATGATTAAATATCTCACATATGTGATTAATGGTTTCTTAAAGTCTTGGATTGATGAGGAAAAGTTCAATATTTTTGGGAAAATGAAAAATAGGGAAATGACTTGGAAATTGGTGGGATTCTAAAATAGACAGTCTTTGACCACCACAGAAACTAGGAAGACATTCAATGTTTTACAGTGAACAGATATCACTTTCCAATGTGACGAGGGAAGCATACTTAAAATATAGTATCTTAAAAAATATACACATAGTGATCATCCGAAAACAATTTACATACCTTGCGATATGTTAAATAAATATTGCCTTGTAAAGGCGCTACGAGTATATTGAAATATTGCAAAGCATAAAATAGATCCACTTTCTGTTTTCGTTGCGGAATACCAGTGACACATTCATATTTTCCAGTTGTCTTATGTGGTCATTGTCTTTTATCAATTTGGATCCAAAATTATACAAAAGGCATATATTCGGCATTGGTGCAGCAACTGCTGCAGCAACCAAGGGTATTCATGTGTCAGTTATACAAACAATGGGTAGATGGAAATCAGATGCTGTCAAACAATATATTCGCATGCACAATTTTGATTTATAGTGTTATTCTTGTAAATATAGCAGTTTGCCATCGAGGTCAGCATCGCCTGCTCTATGGTGTATGGTTTAACTGTTCATTTTTTTTTTCTTGGTTATGTACATACTATATAAAAATGGGAGATGTGGCATGGTTGTCCATGAGAGAGTCAACCAGCAAGTGACAGTAGAATTTTAACTTCTACAGGTCCCATTATGGCCTTCAACAATGAACCAGAGTCCGTACCATAACGGAAGCTGTAAAAGGCCCCGAAATACAAATTGTGAAACTAGACATAAAACACAACAATCAACCTAATCTAAAGCAAAAATGGTGAACATATAACAATCAATGACTAACAAAACAACAACAACCACTAGGCTTGGGACAGGCACATTAGTATGTGGCGGTACCTTACCTGAGTGCAATGTATATTGTATCTGAACAGAACTAAAGATAATCAAGCTTATTGTTCCATTACATTCAAATACTCTTTTAAACAATCATCTTAAGCTAGCACAAACAAAACAGACATTCGAAAGATTCGTGGAAGTTTGTATAAATTATATATAGAAGCAGAGTTATTTTTAATTAACAAATAAAAATTTAAAACAGAGTTGACAGGGCCCAGACAAATATTGGCTAACAAATACAAACTGCCATTTATGATCTTACATCAAATGACTCTATCTGTACAGTTGTAGTAAATCTGTCTAAACTGATCTCCAAACAACCCCCTAGGAATGTACTGTTATCTAACCAGGCTCCAAACAACTGTGATGGATCCATGGAAACCACACGAATTATGTTAAATTCTAAAATGAAACAATATAACTAGAGTCAACTCAAACTTAATGAACTGTCTTTAAACTAATAATATTAGAGAACACAGAATACATATATAGTATACATATTTGTAGAGCTTGTCACAAGGATTAGTATTCCACCCTTGCTGAAGGCCTTGTGGAGACCTCTAGATATGTAAATTCCCTCTTTTTTTTATTGGTTGGAGTGCATTCTCTCTGACATTTATCACATATCTTTTCATGTCCATATATAGTACAGCATTTATGGGCTTTTAACATAGAAAAAATGTTAACTCAGAGTTGGAAGGAAGCATTTTTTTCATCACACTATGCATAAAATTTTAAATGTTTAATCACAGAATTCCTAAGCAAAATAACCACAGCCTATTAAGTTTTTATAGAAGTGCCTACAGCCATCTACCCCAGTACATTCATTTCTTGAATAGCTCAAGAAAAAATAGTGTACAGATTTGTATATCTGTACAGTGAAAAAACTGGACAGCATTTAAAATATGGGGAAATAGTGTAAAACTATAATATCGTCTTCAGTTCATGCATTTCCAGTTCTTTGAAAATTTTTCCGAACTGTTTATGCCATCAGGAGGACATCAATAAAGTGAGCATCCATTGATGTTTCGAAATGTATGGTCATTAATTTAGTGACACTCCAGTTGTAAACATTGTGTGCCACTTTCTGTATACGGTAAGGGATTCCATGTTCTGACAAATCAAATCAAGCAGATATTTTTATTTTAGACACATATTATGTCAGAGGAAGGATTTTCCTTTAAAAATCTCTTTGTATTGTAAATGTAGACAGGCACTTCTGCAAATACATTATAAAGCTAATTGTCTTTGTAGTTTGTATACATCATGTTGCAGGAAACTAGCGATCTGAGGTGGTATTGATGATGCAGACGTTTTTCTATTCCAAAATGAGTGAGGACATGTGGTTTCCAATAAAATTTTGTGTATGTGTTTTTAAATTGGTTTCAGTTTCAATCCTAGTATGAATGAAGCCTTGGTTAAAAAATTTTTAGGATTCAACCAAAAAAAATTTGGCAAATAATGAATCAATCACCTCTTTTTAAGAATATTTCAACAAAATATCAATCATACATATTAGAACATACTTCTCAGGTTTGTATTCATTCAGCATGACAGGGCCATGTACCAAGTAGACTGATCTTAGATTTTGTCAACTTTCATCATGTTTTTTCAAATATTTCTTTTGCCAATTTTGACAACAATGATCTATCATAATTGTCTTTGTACATATGTGCAGTAATAAACTCAACATATGGCACTGCCATGTGTTGAGTCATTCCATTTGACATGTGTTTGTATTTATAACTTCTGTATTATATTTACATAATATGGTTTCTTAGGTGTTTAAAGGTATGGTCTATAGGTGTGCTAGACAGGTAGAAATAGAAGTTATTTTGATGTCAGTGCTGTGTCACTTTATTCTACAAAGGTTCAGAATTATTAGTTTAAGTTACTCATAGATTTAACTCATTGCCAATTAATGTTAATGCTAATGGTCTTCTTTCAATAATAAAGTGTTAGTACCTGCTCTTAGATTGTTCTGGAATTTGTTTGATTTTATCCCACGTGTACATTTATGCTACTTTAGTATATACATTTCTATTGATTATGATGAGTCTATATCAAATATTACCATGAGGAATAGATATGATAGCTACATATCCCCTTCTATCCATAAAATCTGTGGTTTTTACACTGGATACAAGTATTAAGGTATCTATCTGATTAAAACAGGAAAACTGAGTGAAGTCCCATAGTAACAGAGTCCGGAAATTTTTGCTATGTTTCATCACTGTAGGATCTCCAACTTCCCATATCTAAAATGCCAGTGATAAGAAGAAATTATATTTTTTTTCTACATTTACACCTTTTAATGTTAGAATTAATAAAACTTTACATGATTGCATTAAAAAGCCTAAAAAACATGTGATACATAGTAAAGTATCGTTGATATGACCATGAATACTTATATCCTCAAAATAAGGATATATACTATAAATATTTACTATATATTAGAGGTATGCTTAAAACAATTATACATTATAGCTGTCTGAAGGTTATATTAATTGTGGTAACAATCAATTAAATTAACAATAATTATTATTGTATGTAAAAAACTACAAATTATTTTTTTCAACCTACATGCAGCACAGGTACTACAAATTGTTAGAGAATTGTGTTACCTTTCAATAAATACTTCACAAGTGCATCTACACTGTTATCAACTTGACCCACATCAAGCTCAAAACTTGAGAAACTTTGTTGCACTTTTTATAAGGAATAATTTAAAAAACTGCTATCAAAACCAGATGAAAAATAAAAAATTTCCATGTAAAATTAATTTTCTTTCCCATATTTACCCCTTATATCTTGAAAACGTTAGAGATTTTAATGGATTTATATTCATTTGATTTTTCTCATGGAGAGATTTCAGTAGGATGTCAACATGCTTTTTCTATCAAATCAAATAGAAAAAAAAATCAAATTCTGATGAAAAATACCTTTATAACCCTTTGACTCCTTTATATAAAGATCTTTAAATGCTAAACAACATTGCTACAGCAAAATTTGTTGCAGTTTTCGCAAGGAATCATTTAAAAACAAATCAAAATTGAATTAAAAAGAAAAAAGACCAGTTTAAAAAATTGTTGTTTTGGGGGAGTGCTCATTTATCTACCTTGTATACTAGTACCTCAATAATCAATAATGGAAAGAGATGGGTCACAGCCTATGTGGCTTGTTAAGTTGAATTTAACATTGATAATAAGCAGAAAAAACCATCAAGATAAAAAATAAATAACTTACAATTGAGGAGCCTCCTTAGAAACGGCAGGGAAAAGATCATCCAAAATCTATCCAAACCTGTATTTTAGATTGGGTAATGTTGGTATTGGGTATTGTGTTGAAATTTCAAGTCCATCATAATACTAAAACAAAGAGAAATTGGGCAGAACCTTATTGTTTACAAATGACAAAAAATGATCAGTGCAGATGACAGGCCCATAATAGAACTCATGTGTCATATACAAACTAACCACAGACTTACTTTTATTGTGGCATCTTTTGAAGTTGTACAGAACAGTTTTCCACTATGAGAGAAGCTGACATGTAAAACTTCATCGTCATGGTCTGTTAAAGTCTCACTCAAATGAACAGGTGTATGGAAATCTAATCGCTTGTACTCCGACTGCCAGCTTTCTTTTGATGGAGCTAACTTCTTACTCTTTACTCCAAATTTAGATGACATCAATGATTTCCATAGACTTTCATCAGCAGCTACTCTGCTCCAGTCCTGCACAATAAACACTAATTGAAATGTGTATTTTGAAAAAAAAATGATCTAATACATTCAAACACATTTCAAAACATTCCACCAAAAATGCTACAGTTAAATGCATTGAAAATATTAACAATTTCATTCTTATTTGTCCTTTGCTATTTTTTTTGTTTTCTACAGGTGGAGAGCCTTTTTTATTTTTGATTTCTTGATATTTTTTGTCGTTTTCTCTTTTTTTCTTTCACTCCCAAAGTCAATCTTTGGTGATTTCTACATGTTTTACATAAAATCTACGATAGATACAAGCTGATTCTTGACCTTAAGCTGCCATTGTAACATAAATAGGAGTTTGATGATTTATCAGACTGGGACTAAATTCAGTAATGTGCATGTACAATTTTGTAAAAGTAACAATAAACTTTTCCCTGTGTAATACTGATGATTCTTTTCAGGACTTGTATATCCTTCCTTTTCAGACTGTACTATCATTTACCTTGCAAACCTGTGAAGAAGCAACCAATTGTTTAGCTTCCAGAAAGGAGAAGATATGGAGAAGGATGGAGTCAGGACACTGTTGCCATATACTGGGGCATGTTTCCTCCTCATCTTCTATCTCTGTTGGACTTCTACTAGTATATTGAAAGACAAATTATTTTAACTCAGTGGACTTCTAATGGTATATATAAAGACAAAATATTTTGATTCAGAATTAAAAATGAAGAAGACAAAACAATTCTGTTAATAGTAAAACTTTAGTATCATCAACTGACATGACTCTGACAAGATGTGTATGTCAAACATTTTTTGGTTCATTAAGTGTTTCCTGTGTCTTTTTACAGTCTTTTAACTCCAAAAGTTTTCAATGGTCTCAATATTCATGTTACCAAAGTTCAACTGTTTATCATGTTCTGAAACCATAGTTAGTTTAAGAATGAAGCTCATAAACCAGATTCAATTGTAAGTATCTTGTGTTAAGTACAATTTTATGCAAGAATTATAGTTGTTATCTCTTTCTAAAGCAGTTTACTTGTTCCACTGCAACTTTGTTCTACTGTTTTCTCTTTTCACTTCAAGTTTGCTCTAATAAGCTGTTGTGAAAATTATTGTGTCATAATTATATCCCCTGATTTTAATCTACAGCAATGCTAACATTACAGTATAAGAGATTTCTGGTTAATTATAAAAATTTTTACCTCTAGACCTAATTAAACCATATACAATTTAGTGACAGGATATGAAATTATCCTCAGGCAGGTATTTTCTTAAACAGTTGCACAGGTGAAGTTGTTTAAGGCAGCAATATACAAAAGGATTAGTGGTATAGGATCTAACAGAGCTGATTGCTGCAGTTTTAAATCAAGGGAGGTAATTGAGAATTGGAAAATGGTCAATTGTTAATCTCCTGTATTATATATTGTTAACCCTGTTTGTAATTAATATGCCCTCAGCTGAAGTTGGAATAAAAACTTTGTCTATGTATCTGCTACTTATTATGTAGTAAAAGAGTCAAGTGATAATAGCATTAGGTGTTGGTGGAATGTTGTACTGCTCATATTTAATAATTATCATAATCAAACTAATCATTGTACTACTTTTGGCGCAGTTCACTTCAGAAATCATCTTTTTTCAATTTAATCATATTTCAAAATATTACAGAATGACCTAAGCTTAATAAAAATATCAGACTTACTTAGTCGTTGATAAATTATCCATAGCTGTGCAAATTTATTAAATGGTTTCTTCAAATCTGGGTAAGTTGCATTGTCTATGGGAATTTGCATGGAAAAGGGAGATAACTCACTTTGGCGGGTTTTCTTGAATTAGCTATTAATAGCACCTTTCAGATCACAA
>JAULBM010330260.1:0-13070 GCA_032357055.1 Geukensia granosissima
AAGGGCAGATAATTCAACTTAAGTGATAGGAGAGCGGGGGGTATCCTTTGTGAGTTTTGCTCACAGTATGTCTTGTTTATTATTGTTTGCAAAACACAAATTTGGTCCTGTTCTTGTGATACTAAAATTTTAGCATCCTTGTAACTTATTTGTGTTCCATATTTATACAACCGCAAAAAATTGCGGTCGTTTTATGGTATGGCGCTGTCGTCGGTGTAGTCGGTGTTGGCGTCTGAATACAGGTTCTTTTCCGCATGATAACATTGTTCTAGTTTACCAATCTTTTTGATATTTTAGGACATTGATAATTGGTACTAGATAAAAGTTGGTATTGATTTTGGGTGATCTAGCCCCACTGTTTTTGGGGAGGGGCTAGAAGGGGATTTTTCTTTATTTGGAAAAAAGTTCTCTATTTCTTGTCCAATTTTGAAGGTTTTTTTTCTTTGTATTCCCCATGAAAAAGTCAACATAATAGGCCACAAGCATCATGACCTATCCCTTACTTTTATTTGAGACATAGGGTGTCCTAAAATGGCCACGCCCTAATTTTTGAAACTTTTTTATTTTTCGTCTGATTTTGATGGGTTTTTTCCAAATGATTCCTTTTGAAAAATGCAACAAAAGTTACTCCAAGCATTTTTTTTTTTGCAAAATTTACCGTTTTTTTTTTTTTTTAAATGGTTTAAAAAACGTGATTTTGCAGGAGACAAGAAATTTTTATTTTTCATCTGATTTTGATGGAGTTTTATTCATTTGATTCCTCTCAATGAATGCCTTTGGTAGTATATCAACGGATTTTCTCTATCTCGTACCGTTTTCGAGCTGAAAGGGGTCAAAGTAGTGGGAGGAGGGGGAAATCAATTTCTTTTAATGTTGAAAAATTTAATTTTTAATTCAATTTTGATGGGTTTTTTCCAAATGATTCCTCATGAAAAATGCAACAAAAGTTACTCCAAGCATTTTTTTGTAGCTTTTTCCGATTTTTGTATAAAAGGGCGTCAAAGTGTAAAAAAACTGCGATTTTGCAGGAGATGAGAAATTTTTATTTTTCATCCGATTTTGATGGGGTTTTTTTTTGCGTTTGATTCCTCTCTATGAGAGCTTTCGGTAGTATGTCAATAGATTTTCTCTATTTCGTACCGCTTTCGAGCTAAAAGGGGTCAAAGTAGTGTTTGGGGGAGGGGAAATTCAATTGGGTTATTATGGAAAAATTTTATTTTTGATCCGATTTCGATGGGATTTTTTCCAAATTATTCCTCATAAAAATTGCGACATAAGTTACTTCAAGCATTTTTTGTAGCTTTTACTAATTTTTGTATAAATGGGGTCAAGGGGTTTTAAAAATGTGATTTTGCAGGAGATGAGAAATTTTTATTTTTCATCCGATTTTGATGTTTTTTTTTTCATTTGATTCCTCTCATTGAGAGTTTTCAGTAGTATTTCAAAAGATTTTCTCTTTCTTTTACTGTTTTCAAGTTATAAGGGGTCAAAGTAGTGTGGAGAGAGGAATTCAATTTCTTATAATGTGAAAAATTTTTATTTTTTTTCAATCTGATGGTTTTTTCCCCGAATGGTTTGCATATGAAAAAATTAACAAAATGACACCAGTTTTGAGGATAATATGAGTCAAAATGATCTTTAATCCAGTCATATCACTATGTCCAGCATTTAACTGTGTCCAGCACTTTACTGTGTCCAGCTCTATACTGTATCCAACACATTACTGTGTCCAGCACATTATTGTGTCCAACAAAATAATGTGTCCACACTTTCCCAAAGGGTCTTTTGTTTACCTTTCACATTTCAATGTGCTGCAGTCGTATCATGCTGCGCTTGCGAAGCTCCTAAGTTTTATTTAGGTTTGTAAATTGAAATGGCTTAAAATGAGTGATTTTCGTACTCTGTTACCCAGACCCAAGCTATTGGCATTCCAGATTTATCCATTATGTTTTTTATGACATAATCCATAATTGGCTTACAGCTGAATATGTAGTTCTCAGGGTCAGTTGAATTCCTCACTCTCTTTTCTTTGTCTTATATTAACTGCAGTATGTGGACTCATACTTCAGTTTAATGGTTTACAGGTGATTCTGTTAATTTGTTCCATTTTTCTTGTTGGCTTTTCAAGATGGCTACTGTTACTATATTTGAAATGATTTAGAATTTTTTTCTGAAAACACTCATCAATTGGAACCAAACTATGGCATAATTATCATTAACTATATATTATTAAATGATATGTTGGTCCCATCTGCCTACCATGGTTCTAGTTATAAAGTAGAAAAATAAGAAACTTATGTTACATCAAATTTTCAGGGGCATTTTATGACAGATGGTATCCATTAATACAAAATCTGATGTTTATGCTTTCAAACCATGATGATAAAGATTACTAAAATAAAATTAAATATTTTGAGGATTCTTCGTTTTTGATTGGCTGCTTGGACAGTTATGTAAGTATCACTGCGTTTTAAAATTGTTACATTGCTAAGATGGGGTAATGAAACTTTTTATGAAATCAATATTTAAGACTGAAGTTGATATTGTTTTAAACAGATTCTTGGGGACAAAGAGAGGTTAATAAAAAGGACACAGCTGAAAAGATCAGTGTATACAGTGATAGGTAAACCTGAGGAAGAACAGGCAACCAATCAACAGTCTGCAGACACAGAGGTTTGTATAAATCTAAATTTGGGTTATTGATATAAGAAAGTAAGCATGACTGGGCTTCTAGTCATTTCCTATATAACCTGTACCATTTTCACACTTAATTACCTCCCTTTATTTTAAACTCTATTAGATCCTATTAAAGTACCAATAATCCTTTTGTATATTGCTGCAATAAACAACTTCACCTGTCAAGCTGATAAACAAAATAACTCCCCGAGGAGTCACTAATCAAAAGTACCATTGGCAGTAATGTTAAAGTAGCCATAGTTGTAAACCACAGGAGATAACCATGCCACAGTTCGAAATGGGTCAATTAGACAAGTGATTTACACTGGAGTACATGTATTGTATAAAACATCTACTTAATAAAAGATGGTTCTTGTTTCTTGCAGAGATTTGACTGATATTATGTCCCATGGTTGATGTGCTTGTGTAACTTTGAAAGCTTTGTTAATAGAATATTCCTCAGACCACACATTTTATCCATACAACACCTGTCTAATCCAAACAGAATTCTTAGTGGTTGCTTTATACAGGTTTTAATATATAAATATGTATAGAATAATGAAAAGTTTAAAGGTCTCAACTGAAATCTAGAATTAAACAGCTTTCCATATCTAGCTTAATATAACTGTCCATCTGCCTGTGACCAGTTCATAATATAATAACGTCTTGATGTACCAGTTTTACAAATTAGCAGTAGTCCAATAGACATTATCTATAATAAATCATGTCAGTCTTCAACTCTTTTCATTAAAATAGACTGAATGAATGCAAAATTCAACACCTGTCTGTCTACGATAACTCTGCTTAAAGTAGACCGCAAGTTGAAATTTCATTTCTAAAAATAAATAGATATTTTAAGTCATTGCTCCTCATAGGGTGGATTACCAATTGATCAACTGGTTCCAGATTTTGACCAATCAGGATCGTAAGATTAAATGTAAACATGGTAACAGTCGTTGAAATCCAGCATGACTGGCTCGATCTATTCTAAATCGAGTAGGTCTATGATAACTCCCATCTTTATAGACAAAATGTCCATCTTACCCAAAATTAAGTTTCTTTAACTCATTTACATGTGTAATAATTGGTAAGATTGTTGTCAACATTAGGAAGTGTTTCTGGAAAATAGCCTTTAGGTGCAAGGTCACACACTTTAAAAAACCTGAGGTACTCGTGCATGTGGATTTGGATAGGATATCTTTGTGAGTTTTACACTCAATATTTCTAGTTAAAAATTAATCATTTGGGTAAAAACTACATAATCCACACTGATTCAATGATTCAATATTGTATTATCGAATGGATGATTTATGTTATATTTACAGACAGAATTACCAGTGGACCATTTAAAGAATCATGATACAGAGATATTTGATGACAGTGATTTTTACCATCAACAGTTACGAGAGTTAATAGAACGTAAAACAGCTGATATAGATGATCCTGTTGCAATTGGCAGGTATATTACAATTTTCCATTGTAACCACTATATTATAGCATGGCTCCAGTGTGAGCCGAAGAAAATGATGTTCAATTTAGATTTAAACTAACTTTTCCACTTTCAATTTATAGCTTCAGAAGTCCACGTAAACTATCAATAAATATAATCCTAATGCAACAGTATTTGTTACGTTAATTTTTATTGGTTGATGTCGAAATTTCACGGCATCAAATCCATGTTTGATGCTGCCGTAGAAATTGCGCGCTCGCCAACGTTTATTTCATTTTTAAAAAATATTAAGATTAAACGAAATTTAATTTATTTGCATTAGAATGGAGTTAACAATACTGTATTTTAAGATTTGTCGGCATCAATTTTGATTTGATAGTTGCAAATATCAAATTACTGGCTCCACTAACGTGTTGCCAGTAAAGTCAATTTGCAACCAAGAAAATCAGTAATTTCTGCCTGGAAATCTTCAGATGCAATACTGTTAACTCACATTTAAAGACCTGTTTATTATACAAGTCTTAACTTGAAACAAATAAAAAATAGTAATAGGATTTGTTTTACTTTTTGCTTTGTCCTCTGCAAACATTTTTTTTTTGCAAGGTAGGTATGATTCATGTTAGTTACTACCTTATGAGTTCATTATTTTATCACACTTTCATGTGGTCCAGTTCTTACAATTTGTTTTATAATATTTTTCTCTTCAGGCAGTGGTTGGAAATACAGAAATTGCGTAATAAAGTAAAAAAGAAAATAGACACAAAAGCTAGTAAAGGCAGAAAGACTAGGTATATGATATTAGGTTTAGGCAAAAAGAAATATACCTTTGTTAGGGTTTCATACATGCAAATGTTTGGGTTGTATGTATATTTTGTGCTTTTTTTCAGTGTTCTCAGATTATCATTTGTTTTAGGTAGATTTTTTAAGGTCTATAGGGAAACCATCTACATATTTTGTTTTTGGTCATTAGAATATGTTTATAAGCTATTTATCTTAAACATTTGTATTTAAAATATTTTAGCTACACAGATATACTATAAAACAAGGCCCAATTTCATTAAAGATTATTAATTTAGAAAGTCATTTTATGAAACTGCAGCAAGGTCTGCTTTGCATGCAATATTTAAAATATTCAGAAAATAATGAAGCATATGATTATAAAAAATACCTTGAGTTTTCAGAAAAAACTGAAAAAAATTACATATATATTATTCTGTACTAAAATCTGTTGATATTAATTAAAGAAGTTATCAATCTAGAAATATAACAATTCTAAAATAAATACAAGAAATCTTGTGTCAGAACTGTTACCAAATTTTAAATATTTGACAGCCATGCCAGAAAGGCAACAGACATTACCAAAAATTCCAGACATACAACATTATAGACAAAGAAACTGGTATAAAACAATAACACATGGGTAAAATAGTAATACTTGTATATTTTTATTTTCATCATTTGTGATCTTAACATTTTATTTGTTTAGCAATCCAGTACTGTAAATTCAGAAATTAATATGATGTTTTTATTATTGCCAATAATGCGACTGTGTGAAAATCGCAAAATAAGAACTCACAATTTATTTCCATAAATTACATTTGCATACAGATTTTCTTTAAATCGCATTAATTTATCTCACATTTTGGATTGAAGTTTCTAAATCGCAATAATAAATGAATGCAATAATTTCTTAATTTACAGTATATGATCATACTTTATTTAATGATGCATTTAAGTATCAGCTTTTTCAAATTCTAAATAAATGGTGTTTATTTCTCATTTGACATATCTATATAATATTAAAATTGTTTTAGGTACAACACACATTCAAAGCTGGTAAACTTTATGGCAGGGGAAGATAACTGTACTTGGACTGATGAATCAAAGTAAGTTAACATTCAGATTTTCTAACAAATCACATTTATATAGTGGACGAAGGTTAGCAGACAAATGAGAGATTCACTAAATATTTCATATAATTTTTTTGTAGTGGATTTTTATCAGATAAACACTAAATAAACAATAGTTTCAATTTGTATTTCGGGGCCTTTTACAGCTTCTGTTATGGTGTGGACTATGGTTCATTGGTGAAGGCCGTCATGGGACCTGTAGAAGTTTAGATTTGACTGTCATTTGGTGGATGGCTGTCTCATGCACAATCATGCCACACCCCCTATTTTTATACTGCTGATCACAGATGTGTGTACTGTTTCTATTTTAAATCCTTAATTGGTATTTTAAATATTCTTGTCTCTATATGTGACTATACAGTTATCTTTCAGTCATGTATGTTTGTTTTAAAGCTTCTGTGTACTGTTCATTTTCCTATGGATCTAAAACAATTTAACTTTGTTATCAGCTAGAATTTAGATTTTATATTTTCTTTGTAGGGATGATCTGTTTAAGTCCCTGTTTGGCAAAAGGTTCAACGCTGAGAAAAAAGATGTTGGTAGTGATATAACTATGTTTGAAGACCCTAATGAAAGCTGAAGAGTTAAATAAAAAATATTTATTAAAGATGAAGTGTTGTAATTTTTATATGACCGCAAAAATTTGCGGTCGTATTATGGTACGATGCTGTCAGCGGCCTCGGCGGTGTCTGTAGACAGGTTGATTTCCGTAAGATAACTTTTGTTCTTTTAATATTTTAGGACATTGATAATTGGTTCTAAATAAAGGTCAGTATTGATTTTGGGGATCTAGCCCCACCCGTTTTTTGGGGAGGGGCCAAGAGGGTTTTTTTCTCTTATTTGAATGCAAGATCTCTATTTCTTGTCCAATTTTGATGGTTTCTTTTTCTTTGTATTTCCCATGAAAAAGTCAACATATTAGGCTACAAGCATCATGACCTATCTCTTACTGTTATTGAAATATGAGGGGTCCAAAAATTTGGAAACTTTTTTATTTCTCAACCGATTTTGATGGGTTTTTTTTTCGCAAATGATTCCTTATGAAAAATGCAAGAATTCAAGCATTTTTTTGTTAAATGTACCGTTGTTTGTATAAAAGGGGTCAAAGGGTTTAAAAAATGTGAATTTGCAGGAGATGTGAAATTTTTATTTTATATCCGATTTTGATGGGTTTTTTGCATTTAATTCCTCTCAATGAGAGCTTTCACAAGTATGTCAACAGATTTTCTCTATCATTTACCATTTTCGAGCTATAAGGGGTAAAAGTAGTGGGGATGAAATTTCGTATATGGAAAAATATTATTTTGAATTCAATTTTGATTGGGTTTTTTCTAAATGATTCCTTATAAAAAAATTAACAAAGTGAAACCAGTTTTGAGGATATTATGAATCAAAATGATCTTTTATCCAGTCATATCACTGTGTCCAGCTCTATACTGTGTCCAACACATTACTGTGTCCAGCACATTATTGTGTCCAACAAAATACTGTGTCCACACTTACCCAAAGGGTCTTTTGTTCACCTTTCACATTTCAATGTGCTGTGGTTGCACCATTCTGCACATGCGAAGCACCTCTATTTATGATGAAGTGTTGCAATTCCCGCATTTCATAGCCCAGATGCATCCATAATTTATATATGTTTTGTTTGTAAGAGTTATCTCCCGTGCGAGTTGGTGTCGCAATATAGCTCTAACAGGGAAAATCTTAAAAGTTGCTATTATTAAAAAAATCCATCATATTTTCTACGAGAAAAAATTAGTCTGTATGCTTAGATAAGATAAAGAAAAAGATTGATTTTTTCATTAAATTTGTAGCTGAAATAAAATGTAAAAAAATAAAAACCTAAATTTCACCTTGATATGCCATCTCACTTCCAAATCCAGAGATACAAACGGACTGAAGAACATGTTTTACCCTACACAAATGTTTGTGATAGCCTGATGTTTTCCTTTATTTTGGTAATTTTCTCAGAAGATCAACTGAAAAAAGGATTTGGTTGTTAACCTTGGTTTTTTTACAGACAACAATATTTAAATTTAATATGTGGTCTTGAAAACATCAACATATTTACCCATACAAAAATCTTTATTTATTATGACTTACACAAACTATGACATCACAGTGTGCTTAATTCCCAAATAAAATGATATCACAACATAGTAATGTAACTAAATATGATTCTTTTCGAACCTACTCCTTTGAACAAATTTACTTTATGGTCCAGTGATAAAATAAGTCTGGCTGTTTTGGCCATCTTGAATTTCCATCTTCTGTTAAGAATTAACCAGGGATATTCTAACAATAAAACAGTTATACTATTTGTCAAGAGTTTGTTGGAACAGGTAAAAATTTTATGGAAGAAAAACTGTCTGTCGTATTCTTATAAAATAGTTTGTTTTGTAGATAGAAAAAAGTGCAATTAAGTTGCTATAATACTTTTTAGCAAATACGATGTATTTTAAGTTGTGCCGAGTTTTTAATTCTCTACGGGGATGTTACATTGTTAAGTCAGCCATTTGTTTGCTTGAAGTGGTTCTTTGCAAGGGCTAGCTTGAGATCGGGTGTACACATTGTCAACGCTGCATAATAATTAAGTAATGAAACTAGGATAAGATAACATGCAAAAATGGCTCTAGGCACACTTGAATGGCAATTTAAAAGTAATTCTTTTTTATTTGAATCGCAAGAGAAGGTCCAAACAAAAGAAATGTACAATTTTTTTTAAATTACTTTATCTAGGTCAAACTTAAGCGCTCCCGCCCAAAACAAAGATGGCCAACCCTCAATGTTAAATCTTCGTAGAGAATTTCAGGGGCAGATAATAGTATGTAGAACGTTACTTAATGGTGTTAACATAAACTGTTAACTGTGGGATAATTCTTTCTTTTGAATGAATATAAATACAAAGGCAGAACTGCAGAAATAAATTTATGAAGCTCGAAAATCACACTCTAGAAAAGCCTGACATAGAGTACAATTGGTTGTTTGACAAGAAGAGCCTAAAAGTTAAAGCTGTCAAAAGGAAATATCTGCTTAGGGTGGCTATGTAAAAGTTATATATGTTATAACTTACTGAAATAGATGAAGAATGCACCTTAGTCTTATTGAACAAATATTTTCAGATGAAGACAATGTTTCATGAATTTCCCATTGGTTCTAATGTTAAAAGTTTTTTTCAGCAACAAAAATTTCCCATTACCCGACGATGTAAAATTTTGGACATTGACAAAAATATTTGTCAAAAGACAAATATCACACTTCATTGCTTTCTATTTTTGGCTTATTGGCATTTATTATGTTATGAACTGTACATTTCATTTATACCATGATATTAACTAGAAATTCATAAAGTTTGATTTTGACCCCTTGTGTATCTTATAAAGGTAAATCCAGTGCTGGAATATTATAATGTATGCAAGCTGTGGATTTTGTCTTTCTGGCATGTAATCAGTATTCTTTCCTTTCAATATTATAACAGCGTTTTTCTCTTGTACTGTGTGGACGTCCTAAAAAGCTTTCACAAGCTTGAGTTGAATGCTCTTTTGTTTTCAGGAACTGGAATATATGTTGGAAAAAAAGCAGTCAACATCTTTCCCGCTTTGAAAATTATTTGCTTGATTGTCTCTATTTTTTGGCTTTTTGGTGTTTATTTTGTCATGAACTGTTCATTTTATTTGGACCACGAAAGTAACTAAAAATTCATCTCATCAAGTTGACTGATCTTCCTATTTTTGCCCATTGCATGTCTAATGACGGTAAATCCAGAAAAGCACTTTACACATGGTCCTTTTTGTCTTTTGTGGATCTTTCTGACATACATTCCATATTTTTTTTTAATACCACTCAACAAAACACTTAACAATCTCTGATTTGTATTATTTTATTCACATTTTTTACAACAATTTTGCTATAACTTTTTCAAATTTTATACAAAATGAATAACATCTTTCTAGGTTTTGTTGAATGATCTAGTGAATCATAAGGTGTGAAATAACTGAAATTCACACCATCCTATACAAGAGTGTTTGCACACTAATGACTTTAATAGACCTTCATAATTCACTGTATTTAAAACATTATTATTTTCAAAACAAAACTTAACAAAATTCTAAAATTTTACAAAATTCTAAAATTTTGTAAAATGTAAAATGCCTCTTTAAAAAAACACAAAAGAAAAACTTATTTCAGTATGTATGTATACGATGATGACTTGAAATGTTTCAGATATCTTTCCTCATTAATCATAAATGCTATATCTGACATATTCTTTCTAAAGACTGATTTTTGTGGAAATATTAACAAAACTTTATATTTTTGTTTTCCAACCTAGTTTTAAATAACTGTCTTGAAATCTCCTTCATAAACACAACAATATGACAATTTTTTGCTGTAATATAAACGATTATTTTATGTCAAAAAAAAAATTAAAGATATACTCAGTGCAGAAAGACTTAGTTTTTACATACAGACTGAAAGACGAGTAGAACTTTGCGACTGTAGACATGTTGCATAAAATTCAACTGGAAAAAGTAAGTAAAATATAGATTTAAATGGTTAATGTGATATGAAATTGTTACATATTTACAAAAGATGTTTGTACACTGGAGGAATGTCGAGGTATCAGTAAACTATTTACAACAAAATGTTGATTCGAGAAATCTGAGTTGTCAATGATGCCTTTGCATAGACAATTGGGTTTAAATGTAGATCACAACAGCACTTAAAATTATATATATATGTATTTAAAAATTTATGTTTTCCCCAAAATACTACAATCATATTTGAATTACCAGTTTCTGTGTTCAGTCTTGAAGAAAAAGACATGGTTTTACCAGAGTTGAGAGCTTATTAAAAAAACTGCAGTCTTGTCACTACAAGAGGAAGTAACTAAGCAGAGAGGTTTGATGACAATGAAATCAAACTTTCATGTAAACTCTTTAATATTTCAACAGGTTTTCAATATTCAACCTATTGTTAAGACTGTATTGAGTATTCCAGTGTCAAAATTTGTCTCATTCAGAGTTAGAAAATTTTTCTATCAAAAAAAATTTTGTTTCCCAAATTTTTCATAAAAGGTATAATCCACAAGGAGTCAGAAAAGAAGATATTTCTTACTTTTGTGATTATATCATATCTACCCTGCAATGGCACCATAAAAACTTCACTTGTTAACAATCAGAATCCTCATAAAATCATCAACATTTTAATTTTTTTTAAAGTATGAAATTTTAAAATCTAAACATAACAAATGTAAAACTATACATATATTTGGCAGGATTTGCTAGAAATAAAAGATTTTTCACTCCCTCTTTTGCAGTAATCTTCAGTGTAAAATTAGCACAATAAATGTATTTTTATTATACTTCTGATTTTTTGGGCATCCGATTTAACATACAAACACCAAAAGATATGACACAAAAGGGGGAGTAATCAAATCTTAACAAAAATATTTCAGTGCTGGAAAATATATCTAGTTCACACAAAGATAATTTTGATAATAATTTAACTTTAAATAACAGAAATTGTAACATGTTTTTATGTGCATGTAAAATATGATATAATTTTAATATATTCTCTAACAAAGACATTGTCTTACTATACAATTTATCATCAAATATTCACACAATGAACACAAATATAGCTGCCCTTTTACACTGCAAGAGAGTTCCTTCTGAATCTTAGTACTATAACAACGTAATTGCAGATATCTTAATTATGTGTATTTTAGAGGAGGTGGTTGCTACAGAAAAAGTCAGCTGCCGACATCAAATTCATCTGTTGTGGAGATATACTTGCTTTTACAGAAACAAATGTAGGGGGGTTTGGAAGGCACTTGAACTAATAAATCCACAGAACTCAGAAATGGGGTTTTCACAAATATGATCCAATCGATAATCACCACTACAAATTATAATAAATTGGTGGTGGGATCTTGAAATTAATATCTTTCAACCTTTCCCTCCCCCATATATTTATTTCTGGAATAGCTCTTGGAGATTTGAAATAGTTGGAAAAAAAACCAAAATTTCATTTTTTTTTGGATACATGTATGTGGTTCATAAAATTGATGTCTTTGGACTGTAATCAAAAATATAAGTGTTTCTTGTTGAGAAGTTTACCTTAAAGGACTTCAACACTATATTAAAGTAAAGATATAGGCCTTAAAAATTTTCTCTTTGGATTTTCACATTTTCTCAGCACAAAAACATTATCAATTCACCAATGTAAACCTTAGTTTGTCAAATCTTGTTCATAATTACATTGTCATTTAAAGAAGAATGTATTACAAAAAGAATTTCATGATATTTAACATCGCTCTTTCATTAAATACAAGTGTAAAGGGTCTAGCCTAAATGGTTGAAACAAGCCATATTGATAAGGGCAAATGTTTTAACAATTCTGAGTATTTTTGGCGTGTAAGATAAAAAAAAATTACCTCATATGATTTTGAGAAATTTCAATTAAATAAATTTGCTTCTGATTAAGTCACCATATTTAATTTATATTTTACCCTGTCTCTTAAATTTGACTTACTTATAAAGTTTTACAGAATTACTTTGCTTCAACCATTAAAACAAAACCCAACCACTTTGTTGTGACCCTAATATTTGACCCATTTTACAAATTAAGATTTACCATGGTGAATTGACAGAATAAAACATAAAACTTTTGTATAAAGTCAACAATAACAGTAGCACTTGAAACTACACAACAAATTTGTTATTTTCCACCCGGGTCCGTGAAGATTTCCTCTTAGTAAATCTATTGTCTCTGCAACTATTGCAAATAAAAGTGTCAGGAATATTGTTTTTACGGATTTTTGCACAAGACAAATGAATCCATGTTTCACACGAAGAACACTCGATCATTGGTCTTCCTCCATAGGGTTTCATACAGAAACAGGTTATCAACTCATATGATTCATCATCTGAAAAATACATAAGATATGATTAAGCAATAAAGAGAACAGCGTTCCGAAATCCCCCGCCTATATGGCATAGTGAAACAAAAATTTTTTATACAAATTTTTG
>JAULBM010330271.1:0-13070 GCA_032357055.1 Geukensia granosissima
ACAGGGAAATACTAGTAGTGATGTCGAGAAATCAAAAAGGTGCATAATGAACCACGTCCACATTTTGGCCAGTTTGATATCTCTAAACGGTCAGTTCTAACTCTTAGAGTTTTGCTTCCCATACCTCAACATACACTGACTGCTTGGAGATATCAGACACTGAGGATATGGGTATACCGGCATCGGTTGCATTTAGTTTTTGAAGTGGCATTCAGACACTGCAAGTACTATTTTGAAGTCGATATTATGATGTACAACTTTTTAATTTGTATTTGTGGTTGGTTTTTAGTATAGATCTCAAGTGTTAAGTCCATTTCAGCTGATTTTTTATTTTGAGTTTTATTGCTGTTTTGTCACACCACTGTCCAAGATTATTGAGAATGTTGAGCGTTCACAATGTTTTTAACCCCAACACTAACTTCATGTGCCAGGAACTTATAGTGTAGTAATTGTCTTTGTTTTAATAGTCATTGATTGTTATCGTTCAATATTTTTTTCAATAGATTAGGTCGAGGCTGTCTTATGGACAATCATTACACATCTTTTATTTTGATAACGCTTCCATAAGATTACACCACTTTTTAGTTTAGGTGAGCAACTAAACGAAAATATTTCCATTGAAAAAAAACTTTTATACGTAAAATAACAAAAATCGGTATACACTGAATATGTTTATAGATCTTTAACGACAGGGTAATGAAACCAATCAAAGCCCCCTTGAGACATCCTAGCCATTATCTCATATATCTTATATAATCTCAGAATATGAGTAAACTTTAACTGGTAGAAATCTTTTTTAATTTAGTTTTATTTTCATAAAGAAAGCACAGTAAATAAATTGCGTTCTCGGACCTAATTTGGCAACCGGGTAATCTTTCAATAGATGTGCATATTGTATGTTGATATTAGTTTAACCGAAGTCTGTAATAAAAAAAATGTTAACATGAGATTCGAAATAAACTTTGGAGAGTTTTTGAACTAGGTGACTCTGGTCTCATGTACGAAATAAAATGATTTTTGTTGTGTTGTTCATCTGATCTTATTGTAAAATTGGTTTTTAAATAAACTAGCATTAAAATTGGACATTTAATTAAAATCCTTTCTGTTCCTTGCGTTTAATGTTAAAAAGGCAAGGGTCTTTAAGTCACATTTATAAATGTGGCTAATATCTGTTATTCTTTATCGTTTGTTTAGAAAAAATGTCTATAAAATAAAATTCAAACATTTTTAAAGTAATTTTGGTTCCATAACGGTTACCTGGTTCATATGTATATGTTAATTTAAATGTGAAAATATAAGATATTGATACAATATTAAACAGTCAAACTGAAATCTTTTCACCTTACAAATTTTATGGTAGCCATCGTTAATCGGTTGACCCCTATCAGTTTGTTGTTAAACTATTGAAGTACATTTTATAAAACCTAGTACCTCACGTTCGGATGGCTTAAAAACAGGACATGAATGGACAAATTGCTTAGAAAATCTCATTAAGTGTCAACGAGGGAACTTTCGCTTTTTCCTTAACTCTTTTTTCACGTCTTATTGCGTTTGGAAGATGCGTAATATTGTGAATATTCCAATTTTACTATTATTATTCTTGAAAATACAAGTTTGCAGGGTATTTAATGTGATTTCATGTTTTTCAAATCTAAATGCTTCTGCTTAACAAATATGGACATACCATATGAGTACAAGGTTGGGAGAAGACTACATAAGTTGGAAAAACTTGTGTCTGATTCCTTTTGTTATTTACAAATAAAATGTGTTTAAACTAAAGGTACAAGGTTTTAATATCTATACCAATGTGCTGCCTCAAATATATCTTATTTTTTTCAAAAATGGAAGAGATTTTATCAAAAAACTATAAAATTATTATAGTTTGCATGTTTTGTTTCCTTAATATTAATATTAATATGAACTGGCGCAGAAGTTTCCACCAATTAATACAACCTAATTTCCTAAAGTTTTCCAAAATTTTCACCGATCAGAGCACTCCATCCTGTCGAGGAGGTTGGGATTTAGAAAAAATATATCACCCTTCAAGAAGCCGTAGCATTATAATTAGTATATCATTCGTAGAAAGAGCGAAGAAATCTAGAAAAGTAAGCTATATACTGCAATGTCATATGTGTGCAACCAAAACTATAGGTAATTTGTCTAGCCAAAGGTACATTAATATCAATGTGGTTACCATTTTAACAACAATCATATACATCGTAAACGAAGTTAATGGCCATCGTTCATCTTACAAGTAACGGTCGAAGTTCACTGGGGTTCTCAATTGAAAAAACTTAGTGCGTAAGGCCGCTTGTGTGCAAGATACAATGTCCTTAAGGTCATCGTCGTTGCACATCGCCTATTATACATGATTCATCAGGTGGTGTTCCTCTTGCATTGATTTAAAAACCTCTAGAAATGCATCACATACAAGCAAAACTACATTGTATATTCTCTACCACTTTGAAAACTGAACTCAACAAATGAAACCCTTATTATAATAGATAAAAGTTGGTTTTTGTTATCAGTATATATAAAAATAGGAGATGTGGCATGATTGTCCATGAGACAGCCACCCACCAAATGACAGCAGAATTCAAACATCTATAGGTCCTTCAACAATGAACCAGAGTCCATACCATAACGTTAACGTACCGACATACAAAATGTGAAACTATACATAAAACACGACAATCGACCTGTTTTCTTGTTCAAATCGGTGAAGAAATGGAAAATCGTTCCTTTCTTCAACTTACTTTTTTTAAATGTTTTGGTACCGTTTCTTAACAATATCGTTCACCACTATTCTGTAAAACTAAATGAAATATTCAACCGTATTTATCATATCAGTCTGCTCCAATCCTATAACTTTACGTCGACCATTGCATCCAATATTCAATTACATGCAGACACGTATTGCAGGATACTGATACTTTAAATTTTTTAAACCCTCTTGACTGTTGTTGTTTCAATTCCCTATTGAATTATTATTCTGCTGGCCTCATTGTCTACTTGAGAACGTATCTTTCAAAATCATTCTTTTAAACAGGGTTTTGGATATTTTATAAGATTCATAATAAAATATATAAATATTTATATAAACTTGCTGCATCGCTGCATTAGTTAAAGTTCTCAAGTACTAAAAATACAGAAAGGCCTCGAAAAGAATTAGTAGTTGTCCCTGTTGTCGGATTTAGCTTCCCATTTCGATAATTTTGGATTGATTGATTGATTCATTGACGGTTGCTTAAAGTCCAGTGGCAAATATTTCATGCATATTCAGGACGAGGACACGTTCAACAATTATCAATATCGAAAAAGGGATGCAAGGAGCGTGACACTCTCCAAACACGTCACCCACTATGGTCCACGGCCAGGCTTTCCGTATTATAACCTGGTAACCCCCCAACAAGGAGGCTTCCCCTACCCGCCACATGGGGTTTGCGCTGGGTCAGCTCTGTGGGTCGACCCTAGAGACCTCTCCGATTCCCAGTCGATATTTTTGGATTTGAATTCTTCTGTTGCAATGTTTGGATCTTTAGTTAGGACTTACTACATTTTACTACGTCTTCCATCTATCCCATTTTTGTTTCATTTTAATAAGTAGCATACCAAGTTCTCAATAATTTTTTCAGCATTGGTAATTTGTATTTATACGTCTCTGTAATTATATATCTAGCTTTATAAATGGACTTAACTGCAGTTGTATAATATTAGCTTTGTAACAAGCACAAAGCGATCTCCGGTTTCGGTCAATAAATAAAAATATAAACAGAACTGACTTTAGGTATGTTCGTCTTTTTTATTTTCGCTGCATTGAAACGGTAACATATATATATATATATTCTTTATTATTCTCCTGAAGGAGAGTATATATGATTATTTACAAATTCAATATATCAATAGCAGCGATTAGTTATTAGAGTATTGATAATTAAGTGTCAAGATTGTAGCAATAGTATATGAAACAAGTATATTATCTGCTCAACAGTCATAGTTCTTACACATTTTGTAAATGTACGACACGCATATAAGGCTGTATTTCTCAGAGTCAATTGGGTCCAAATCAAAGAACCTATCACTGTTACATGATAAAATGGCCAGTGCTAACTTAGTATCGTCCATGTTATGCAGCGCAACACTGAATTCAATCGGACCAATGTTAACTATTTCACACCAAAGTTCGTCACGTAATGAAGTAACACTGGAACATGAAGTTATTATGTGTATAATTGGATCACTGTAGATGAAGCCACATTTATGACACAATAGTTCACATTCAGGCTGGGTTGGCTTTACTAGGGCACATAGTGATATTACAAATCTACACTGTCCTTTTAAATGTTCATGTTTGTTCGCGACAGTCCATGCGCGATGTGGTTCAATTTTATCATGAATATCCTTAAAGAAGGTAAAGTCAAAGTCAGTATTCAAACGTTCATTAAGGCACTGTTCTTCATATGCGATTGCTGTACTTTTAACAATTCTTCTCCACTGTATCATAGAAGGGAAGGAACTACTTCTCACCAGACTATCAACATACGGCATGAGTTCATATTTCCGTATAATTTTCATAATGTCAAATATGAAACATCTTTCGGACATGTTACAGTTGTTGAGATAAAGTAATAAACGACTCAAGAACACTTGTTTTGGCAAGCATCCATATGGAAGATTGCACAGTCTACCAAAATATAATAGTTTTTTAATGTCAATTATGCATTTAACTGAAGTCCATCCAAGAAGAGAGGTGCTGATATCAGTCCGTGTTCTTTTGGGGAGACCTTGCAAGAATTTACACACATAACGATGTGCTCGTTCCAATAAAAGAAGTTCATTTTCTGTCAGATTGCTCCATAACTCGCAGCCATATAGAGCTTTTGAGTAACACAACTGCATAACTATTTTACTACATGAAATTGGGTTCATCAAGCTCGGGTGAATCCCCTGTTTGATCAACGACATACAAAGCGATTTGATTGTTCTACAGGCTGTTACTGTCCTTTCGGTCGAATTAAATTTATTATCTAAAACAATTCCAACATGTTTTAAAGTTTTACATACGGGTATCGAACTTCCATGTAACTTTAAATCTATTTCGGTAGGTCTCTTTGAAAATACCATAATCTGACTTTTTGCTTGGGAAAACTGAAATTTCCATTTTTCACTATATTTGGAACAAATATTAATCATATCTTGCATAGATTTTTCGTTGCACGACACCAAAGCAATGTCATCGGCCTGAACCGGACAACCTACTTGAATATCGACAATTACGGCACCATTTCCAGATGTGGAAACCAAGTCTATCAGTTCATTTATGTACACTAGATACAGTTTAGCTGATAAGGAGCTACCTTGACGTATTCCTCTTTCCATACAGAAGTATCTAGAAAGTTTATTATTATATCTCACACAACTTTTAAGATTTCGGTACATATTATCGATTAAAGTCCAAAATTTGCCAGTAATATCTAGTTCGAACAATTTGATTTTAAGGCCACTATGATCGACAGTATCGAAAGCTCGTTTGCTGTCGAGAAACGTTACAATTACACTAGAATTTCGTTCCAAGTAATGGTGAATAGTTTCTTGCAGATTGAAGGACGCAAACATACTGCATAAATATTTCTGATATGCCATCTGCTGAGGATTAGGGAAGTTTGACAGTTGTTCGTTCATTCGACAGTCCAAAAGTTTTTCGAACACTTTACATACACTCGGAATCAATGAAATTCCTCTGTACGAGTTAATATCGGATTTCAGTTTGTTGCCACCTTTGTATAGTGGGATAATTATACTATCTTTCCAGGCTATCGGTGTTATACATTGTTCGAATATGAGATTAAATAAGTTGCACAAGTGTCTCACCAAAACTTTACCTCCATACTTTAAGTGTTCGTAAGAAATGCCATCGATCCCACAAGCTTTACCATTAGGTAAACTACTCAAAAGTTTAGTTAGTTCTTCTGTAGTAACTGAACGAATGCGGGTCTCACTATTACGATTTCTTATAGACTGTAGTTTTTGTAGGACATCATCAGTTTCAATCTGACTCTTTGGTACTTGAGCAATTGATTCGAAGTGTTTTGCAAACTCCTCGCACACTTCATTAGTAGTGTGTAGTACTTCGCCGTCACATTTAAGTGTCACAAGTGAGTTTTTCTTTGGCTTTCTACTATTTATTATTGACCATGCCATCTTTTGGTCTAATTCCAGAGAGTTTTGAATTTGCTCAGAAAGTGAAGACATATACTGGTCATATGCGTGTCTAAGTTCATCACGGAACACTCTTTTCGATATTTTGTAATTCGCAAATGATTCGTTGGAGTTATCCCTTGGCCGATTTTCACAGATCCATATATTGCGAAGACGCATCATTTCCTTGTGTAGTTTGGTCAATTCGTTATTCCAATACGTTTTCAGGTGTTTTCGAAATTTGATTAGTGGTAAAGTTTCTTTTGCCGCCACAGAAGTAGCTTGAATTATTGCGTTATAATATAGCTCAATGTCTTGAGTGTATTCACTTAAGGTCCACAAATATTGTGAAACGGCGAACGTATAATCTTGTACAGAACCTTTGGCAATTGCTTTGTCCCATGCAATTCTGTGTGTACAATCTGTATTAGGTTCAGATGTATGTGTCGGCGACTCGATAGACAAGGAACATATGATAGGATGATGATCCGATACGTTTAAATTATGGTCATCCAGTATTTGGGCATTGTTAACATAAAACGCAATGTCACATGATAAAAGAATGTGGTCGATCATAGAAGTGGGTCCATTTTCATATCCTTGAAAAGTAAATAACGGCCCGGTACATATACTGTCACAGTTTACCGAGTAGACATTGATGTCTTTAATCATATTTTCTAGATATCGACTGCGTTCATCATTTATAAAATCGTATCGGGAGCCATGAACTTTAGCGTTTAGGTCACCCATGAATATAACAATACCTTCTTGACTATAGATTGTGTAAAGTTCATGTACTATATCTACATGTTCTTTGAATTGTTCATTTGGTAGAGAGCTTGCGGGCATATAGATTGAAAATAAAAAAAGACGAAGTCCCTTTAGCAGGTGGGCTTCAATGCCCAAAATTCTGTCGGATTCAGTCTCAATTTCTCTGATTACAAATTGGTCGAATGATCGGTGAACTAGTAAAGCCACTCCTTTCCGATAATTTGTCCAACTAAATGAAGTAGGATTAAAAATGTTAACACTTTTAGAGTATGAACTGTACTGTGTATTTATTTCCTGTAGAAAGTGAATATTACATTGCCGTAACCAATGTTCTGATAATGCGCATACATGTATATTGTATTTGTCCAAACAGTTATTCAAATATGATGTTGCTGACATTACACCTTTACAATTCCATGCCATCAAATTTAAGAAACTAGTCATATTACAATTGAATGTCACCAACAATTTAATCACCGTTTTCTCGTCTGGAGATAAACCTACTACGAGGTATCCATTTTCGTATTCTTATTCCCCAAGGCCAAAAAGAACGGTTCGAAATAATACGACTGTCCTCGCATGCAATATTCAACTGTGCTGAATTGGTAGGAGTATTCGGGTTTGAAAAGAACCTTATAAACGTCACGTGTATATTACGTTCTTCTAAATACTCCCGCATTCCTGTTTCAGTAGATGTTTTTCTTATACCACTTACAAAGTAGCGGTCCACGCGATTCTGTCTGATACCTTTGAAATCTAAATTCCGCCTAGTAGCCATATTTGCATCATTTCTAACTATAACTGGTATTGTTTATTCATGTTCATTAATGTTATGATTGTTTGTCGAAATTTGCTTGCTAGAAGTTGGCTCGTTATCATCGGACTTATTGATTTGAAAGAAATGTTCAGGAACCGGAGAATGTGTTTGTTGGTGTACTGTACTTTTACCCGGAGAAATATTGGTAACTGTATTTGAAGTTTGACAGGATGCGTCAGATGCTTTACACACAATCGCTTCTTTAAATACATCTGCATATGTTTTACCACTAACGTTCTTGATTTCTTTTGTTGTGATTTGTTTTTCGAGGCTGACAACTTTTTTCCGAATATCCGAAACAGAGTTAGTGCATGAGTTTACCATCGTTTCTATGTGTTCAAAAAGAGGCTCATTGTCTTTAATTTTGTTGTTAATAATGTCTACTTTGGCTTTCAGTGATGAAACACCAGAACATCGCTGATCTTGAATGTTATTGATTCTACAAGTCTCCGATTTTATTTTTGTTTTAAGATCCTGAACATCTGCTTTAAGGTTTTTTATTTCATCGGAGTTTCTGTCACTTGTCACATGTACGAGTTTAACAGTTTCCGCTAATTCTAATACTGTGTGTTCTAGTTTATTAACAGTAGACGACAGATTAAGTTGCTCATTTAATTTGGTTTCTAAGCTATTACAACGTTTGATATCATGTTCAAGTTCTTTCTGGACCTTGCCGTTTCGGATTAAATTAATCTGATTTTGAAGGTTCAAAATTCTGTTTGCTTGTTTATTAAATAGATCATGTAGTTTTGCGTTACTGTCGGTAAGAGTTTTCACTTTGTTATTTAGATATTCACTATCTTGCACAAATTCTCCAAGTAGAGTGATAAGATCATGATCAACACGACTAATGTTTTCACATAGAGCAATGTTTTGAACAGGTACGCGCGTATTGTCATTCTCAGAAGGTCTGCTATGTTTTGCACTTTTCACAGATAAGACATCGGTAAGATCACTCGAATAGGTGCCCCTTGAAGCAATCATTAAAGCATGGCAATCTTTTGCAAGTTTTACAGATAGGGAGTCACAACCTTTGGCCCTTTTTTCGAGTCTACGTTTTAAAGCACATTTTGGGTACGGGAAGTCGGGTAACTGTTTGCACAACTTTAATAATTCCATTCTAATGAGGTCGAGGTCATCAGTATTTTCTTGTACCTCTTCTAAAAGTTTTGACACAAATATATCAAATATACATATAAAAGCCACAGTCAAATTTGAAACTGAAAAGAAAAGAATCACTTAATGCTTCATTATATTGACATTGCAGTATTGAACATGGCCATATTTCTGACAACATCCATGATTACTTTAGAAGTTGTCATTTTTCGGTTATGACATTAATGAGCTGTAAAAGATGTTAATGGCGAGGACGTTTCAGTACAGTTCATCACGCTAGGTCATCTTTTAAATATATATATTTTTTTAATTTTCATATTAATGGAAAACGTTGGAAAGTACTAATTTTTGTTTTCTTAGAAAATTACTGATAAAAATATGCTTTGAATTTTACATTACATTGTAAGGACGGAAAAGACGCCCAGCATAATTAAGTTTCTTTTTCCGAGTTATATGAAAGTTTTGTTTCTTAGTAAACCGTTAGCTTAATCGGTAAAATTAATATAAGTTTTAGCGTTTAATATATCTCTATGATCATATTTTTATTCTTGGTTTTCAGACTGACAAATCTCTTAGCAAAAATAGAGTTACATCTCGTTTGCTGAAGACAAACAACTATTTGTTCCGAATTTCATATCCAGTGTCTGAAATAATTTTTTAAGGGTTGAACTGATATATATATTCAAACCTCAAAATGTATACATTTGGTCATAAATATGCAATATTGACATTTTCTTTGTCAAAAGTTAAACTTTGGACACTTGCATGCCAAAAATTTTGCCTTGAATCTCTAGTATACAATAATAATAATGGTATATAAGACCTCTTTACTACCGAGCGGCGATGATAGATTGAGATTCTGGGGAAATTTTCTTCCGGTTGAATATTACCCATAAGGACGGAAACAAAACTGATTAACGTCCAGTAAGAACACTTTTTTTATTAAACAGATTTACGTGTTTAGGTGAAAAGGTAAGTGTTTTGAAAGCCATTTCTTGATAAAGAATTAGTAAAAAAACGGACAGTTGGAAACCAACAGACCAAGCGTACGGACGCCGTATTTTACAACTAAGTTTATTATTACGAAAATACCGTATTTCATTTTATACATGTGGATTTGCCATATAGTGAATTTTGTTTTGTTAATTTCAATCGTTTTATTTACGGACACTGTATTTACAGTCAGTGGATTATCCGCGATTTATTGTGATTTATTTTATATACATTTTATTTATACGAAAAGGAAGAATCAAATCGAGCAACTGTAGCAGCGCTACTTTGCGGGGAAACTTAGCACACATTTCCTGTGTGCTAAGTTTCCCTGCAAAGTAGCGCTGCTACAAGTGTATGGTTGATCGATTTGATTCTTCCTTTTCGTCCTCGACTAAAATCGGATAAAAATAAAGTTTTTGTAATTTTGAATAAAATATTAAGTGTAGTTTGCAAGTCTCGACCATTCCAATTATTATTTTCCAAAGAAATCAAATCAAAATATTATACGGAGAGCAATGGTCTACTCTTATGAACATTAAATGGTGCCGGGCTAACGTTATTACTTTATTTTAGATCCTAAAGACATGGAAGAACTAGAAGATTTATCCGTTAAGCTTTATCGGTATTTGTCAGATTACGTTGTGGGATCAGAGAAAGCCGTCAAATATCGACAAGTTTTTTTTAAAGTATTGGATGAATGTAGTCACAGAAGTAGAAATAGTTTAATAAGTAGTGGAAGTAAATCTGAAGGGTTAGATTTACCAGGAAGTGACTTGGATATAATGGTGCTGTTGAAAGCGTTTAATGTATATGAGAAGGGTGTAACACGAAATGAGATTTTCATGGACACAGACGATGCTCAACCCGGTTTTACGCTACTTAAAGTTGAAGATAGTAAACACACGCGTTTGCCGTCACAAATCTATACAAATACTTTTACTGAAAATAGTTATATCATTTCGAACAAGGATTTTTTAAAGGAATTCTTAAAGAGCTGCCCTCCGAATTTCAATTACTACGGCATTCAAGGACCAAGTATTGCACACGATGAGGTGAATATGGATATAGTACCATGTTTACAATGCAAGAAATGGCCAACTAAGGCTGAAGGATGGTTGAGAAGAAGTCGATATTCGGAATGGCCATCTACTGATTTAATTGAACAAATAAAATATTTTGGCGTGTTGGTAGTTCCAGTTGGACCCAAATTCTATTCGGACGAAGGGAATAGCTTTGAATGGAGACTATCGTTTTCCTTAGCCGAAAAAATATTAGTTCACTCAATTTAATCATACGCAGATATTATGCTACAGTTTGTTAAAGATATTCTTAAAGGAAATCATTAACAAAGACATAAATCTAAAAAAACTGTTAAGTTCGTACTATATGAAAACTTTGATATTTTGGGTGTTAGAAGAGGTAAATCATGAAAGCTGGATTCCCCAAAAATTATTCTTTTGGTTTCTCTTTTGTGTACAACGTTTGCAATATTGGATAATGATCAATTATATTCCAAATTATTTTATTCCCGAGCATAATTTGATCGATGGCAAGTTTTCAAACGAATCACAATGCAGACTACTGACCATATTTGACAGATTACTCGTTGAAAATGACTGGAATTTTCTTTTATCTGCAGGTTCATTACAGCGCTTTCAACTGAACGGCAGTAACGACAAAGTATTTATAAAAGAAGAAACACAAGCATACAGAGCATTCTATCCGCTTTTCACGATTTGTGTTTATTTTAACTTTACAGCAATATTTACGAACAGAAGTTTCAATATGGTACAGAACACCAGTATTTCGAAACTAGAAAGAAATTTATGGGCGCTTCAATTTATCAGAAATATATTGTCATTATGTGTGAAGAAAACTCACCCTAACAATCTGAATAATACAAGTCGATACATGATTTATAATAGGTATTTGTCATGTATTTTGATTAGTACATTTGGCGATGCCATTACCGGTTGGTTTCACTTAGCCATGTTTTACTACATTAATCAGGAATATAACAAAATGTTACAGGTTTTACATGTGACATCTGAAGTTTTGTCTTTAGACCTCATTCGCATTCCAATTAACAGTCATTTAACTTTTTCTGATTTACCGTTTATAAAAGACTACAGTAAATGTAAATCATTTATAAAAAGGATCCGGCGAGAAGTAACCATGCCTTCGCCATTTATCCGCGAATTGTTAAGAATGGATAATAACTCACTTTGTTATCATCGTGATTTTTTAATTTTTTGCAATCAATTATCTTTATTGTCATGTCCCCCTGTTGTAATTTTCCGTTACCTTTCATTTTTATATCATTTAAAGACAAAAAATAACATACAGTTTGCACTATATTGTCTAAAAGATTCAGTGAACCAATGTTCTTGTCCTGCATCACTACTTTTCTTGAAATATGCTTATGAACTATATCCTGTACCATATACATCAAGAGACTTATTTGACAGTTTTACTAAATTGATTGAAAGAATTAGTTTGACAGAATGGCAAGATATAATTAACCTGAACTGTTCTTTTAGAACAGCAAACGAACTGTTGTGGAGACAAATGGAGGATCAATTTATGAAAGAATTTACTTTTTTATCGAAATAATAAAAATTGCAATTACGTTGTTATTGTATTTAAACATATATAGCAGTAACTTTTACTTTATCACTTTAAAGGTAGCTGCCAACACAAAAAAATTAAAAATTTAGAAAACCCACAAAAATCTCTCACTGAATGAAACTAGATACAAAAAGTGGCATTTATGAAACGTGATCATCCCGAGGGCGGCCGGGGTATAGAAATAAGCCGTTCGGTTTCTCCGCCTGTAGGTAGAACCCCTGCTCAAGGTTGATTCCGAACTCCCTACGCAAAGGTTGTGCCGGGAAAGAATATGCACTAAACATCTCCGTCCTACAGGCACTAGACATCTAAAATAATACAAACATATCATTGTTGGTAGACCAGACATTCTATGTTCAGCGCAACATAAAAACAAATATACAAACGAAGACATTACAAACCTGATATACTTCCTAATTGACAACATATTTGTCCAGTTTTGAAGTAGACTATTGGCATTTCAATTGGCACTAATTGTGCATTTGTCGGAATGTTTCGACAATCATTGGAGGATATTTTTCAAGGACTGTTGAACAGAAAGCTATCC
>JAULBM010330282.1:0-13069 GCA_032357055.1 Geukensia granosissima
AGCTGGACATTGCAAAGCATAACTATACTCTATACAAAAGATAAATATAGCAGAAAATCTTATTATAGTATATATGTATATGGAAAAGTGAGACGTGGTATGATTGTTTATGATTAGAGCATTCAAAAAGTATAAAATACAACCATCTACCGGTATCCGTAAGGCCCTCAACAATAAATAAAGATTCACATCGTCAGGCTAGTTGTAAAATGTATGAAAATAAAAGGAAATGACATTCAAATTTTTCAGTTTTTAGCCAATTATTTTTGCAATTTAAAGTGAGTATTAGAAAAACATCAAAACACAACATTTACAATGCAGACAGACACATTAAGTAGGTAGCGGAGCCAGACATATTTGCTAGCGTCTGACTCTCCCATTTACTACTATTACAATATGACGCAAACCTGGACTTTAGCTTCTAGGAGCTTGTACTGCTCACCTGACAGAGACTCCTAACTGATCCTTGCCATGAAGGAATGTTGTATAAAATTTTGGTAGAGGACAAATAGTTCAGAAGTTTTAGAGTAGATTTTTTAAAATATAACTTCAAAATAGGCTATAAACACTCCTACAAGAGACGAAAGATTTTCCCAAAAATTTTGCAAAAGGTTGATTTCATTATGCAGAATACTTTTACCCTTTGTCAGAATTTCGCTAAAGTTAACAGTTTTTGAGATATATGCGAAATTCTTTGGTCAAATCTTTAGAACCGGGGGTCATGTTTTAAACGGATCGAAAATCGAACCGCAGATTTTGTGCAAAATACCCTAAAGAAAAATCATAAAAATTGCATCCAAAGCCATTCAGTAGTTTTAGATGGGAAGATCTTTGTTTAAAATGTTAACGACGACGACGGACGACAATTGACGGTAATATCTTACATGGCCTCGTCCTAGTGAGCTAAAAACGAACTTTATTATATAAAAATGAGATGATATAGAAAAGGACCCTTTGGGAAAATCCACTTCAAATATTCTTGCCTGAAAATGTATATTTAAACATAACCAGTTCTTTCAGAACTATATTTCGCATTCATAGGGTGCCACCTCCAAACACAACAGCATTTAGAAAATTTCCTTTAACATAAAAATGTCTTTGGTAGCAACAACAAAGCCAGATTTTGTCCTTAATATGCATACAAATTAATTTTTATTCAATTGTAGTAAAGTCATCCAGTTGATGTTAACCCGTCATAATAATTTTCCGAATCACGTCATGGTCTAACCCTACTGCTCACAGAATAAGCAAAGTCATGTAGATAATTAATCACTTTCTTAATTCAATACAGTAAAATTACTCACATTAACTTCTTCATTCGTCAGAAATTAATTCGTTCGTGGATTATATTACTCGAGATTGAATGAGCTCTTTCCTCCAGATCCCGGTCAAATGTACTCACCTGTATAGATAACATTAGTACATCAGAAGCCAGTGGGTTCAGAGCTTCGGAAGAACCCAACCCCTTTTCCATATATGAAAACCAACAAAGAATATTTAACTAGATATTCTAATTAAACAGTGACTATTAAAGTTGACTTTGTGTTTGCACAATGGAACAGTCCCTGAAACAAAAAGGTTCTCAAAAACGTGTAACGTGTAAAATGTTGGTGGGTATCGTATGAATCGTGTGCATGTGGGTTGCGTGTGCCGTGTTTCATGTATCGTATGACGGTTTTCATTGGTCGATTCTTATTGTGTAACGTGTGATTTTTAATTGTTATAATTTTAAATTCTTCAATAATTTTTTGGGCGAAACGAAATTAATGACAGATCAGTAACCAAATTTGTTAGATAAATTATTTGATTAAATAATTTATGTTTCTATTCTTTTAATAGTTGAAAATTAAAATTTTGACCTTGAAAACACGAATTCACAATGCTTAATTACTATATTTACGTCACCAGGTATTTAAAATTTGTGCGATAATTTCATGACAATATACATTTTTCATAAATATCATCAGAATTTTGTGAAAATGATCGTCATTTTTGTTTTTCAGTGTTTAATTTGTATAATAATACAATATATATATATAGTATGGATAAAAAACGTTTTAAATGGCCAAATGTTTTCGTATGCAAAAACATGTAGAATGTTTCTGGATTTTATAAATCCTATAAACACAGTTTTGTATATTTTTATCCTTAAACTATTTTGACTTTAAATCACACGATTGAAATTGGTCTTTTTGCGTGTAACGTGCATCGTGTAGCTTGTTGTTTGCATATACCGTGCACATGTGTGCGTGTAACATGTGAACCGTGTAAGAAGCTTTACGTTTCCGGGAGTGTAATAAATGCCAATGATTAACTTACCACATTTTACACTTCCCCAAGATAAAAAATGAAATGATTTGGTGTAAATGTCAGAGAATGAGACGTTTCCCACATGCACACAACCCTTGCATCATTTAGCGTACATGAATTCTGTTCAAAGAATATATACACTACTTTATAACATTCGTAAAGAGACAGCCATTGAACATGTGAGATTGAAAATTTATCGGTAAACGTGGACATTCGTTCTGTTTATGCTAATAAAATCTCTAACCACAGTTTTACTGGTTCATTTATCGAACACGCAATTCTTTTAAGAGTTAAGAAAGTATATGACTACCGACAATGGAAAATAGGACGGTAATTACAGATAGCAATATTAACCAGGATACTTCCTTCTGCAGTATTATAACCATGATTATAGAGGAAAATACGTTGAACAATACTTTTTAATAACATGTGTTGCAAAGCATGCCATTATTCCTCTTGCCAAAATATGTTATTTTTAATCAAAAATCTTGCTTAATAGACATTTTACTTCTCAGACACAGTAAATAAATAAAATATTATTGTATTAAAAGCCATATAAATTGTTAATGTCGGTGTACTTAAGTCAATAGATGCACAATCCATCTTGACATATGTTTGTGTACAATGAGGCAATGCATTTTCTATGTTTAATTATTTCCGATTAGCTTAAAATTAAATTAAGCTGTCTGGTCAACCTGGAAAAAGATAGCCAATTGTATTGTATGTATCACGAAATTCCTTTTTTAATTTCAAATACCATATGCATTTTTGTAATGAGAGGAGTGGCCAAAAATGACAAAAACTTAATTATTTATTCCACGATGAACTTTGTAAATTTGGGGTTTAGGAACAACCAATTAACAGATAATACTTACTTTTTACCCGGTATCTGCTCATTTATATAAAAATATATATAAAACGCCTTTTTAGATGAAATGCTTCATTTTTGCCCTTTTTAAACATTGACGCATATTTCAAGTGAAAAAATATTTGCAAACGCAATAATCAAATTCATATTTATTGAAGAATTGGATAAAAATATATATTAAAACATTTTGATGTTTCTTATATATATTCGATGTTTTCTGGTAAGAAATATTGTTCACATATCACTGGAATGTACCGGTTTCAGCTTCTTCTATTTAATATGTCATTTTTTTATGTACCTGTAAACGGTGATATTCTTTATTCTTATTAAAATATTTCATATTTTTCATAATATACCATATTTCAGAAACATACAAATACCTTTATGTATTTCGGCCAAAAACTGACCTTTACACACCTTAACCTCATACAGAGATGTCTCGTAAAGTATGCACTAAATGTGCCTTTTCAGGAGTAGCCTCAGCTCTCATCAGCAGAATTAGAACTTTCACACAGGAAGTTCTAGATTTAAACATAGTAAAAT
This sequence comes from Geukensia granosissima, assembly GCA_032357055.1. Lineage (NCBI taxonomy): Eukaryota > Metazoa > Mollusca > Bivalvia > Mytilida > Mytilidae > Geukensia > Geukensia granosissima. The sequence goes on from JAULBM010330282.1 coordinate 3,722, forward strand.
AATTACTCAAATTTAAAAAAAATCGCAAAAGAGACCCAAATCTAGCGGTAAGGCAACTCCTAGGTGCAATCATTTTTGTGACCTTTGCCTTATTCTGATATACTTTTTCCTATGCATCAATAAAGCAAGATTTAAAGTATTTGACATTTCAGGAAAATAAATTCAAAAGTTCACATCATGTTTAAGCGAAACTGTAGGATAGAGATACACCTTAAGTCACTAAAAACAGCATATTTATATTTTTTAAAATTCGTTAAAGGTCAAGGTTACAATGACCAAAACACTTAAAAATTAAAATATTTCGTACAGTTGAGGGTTGTGGACAATAACTCCAAAAGTTTACATTAGATTTAAGCTAAAATTTAGGAAAGTGTCATAAATTACATTTTGTAAGTAAGTAAAAATTCTCTTTATTTTCTGACATCTTTAACGAGTCAAGGTTATCATGACTTAAAACCTTTGTGTGAACATTGATTTCTGGACGATAAAAATTTATATTCATTTTAAACGAAACTTTGGGATATTTTTTAATATTAAGTCGGTGAGAACCTAACTATTCTGTTTGGCAAAATCCGTCCCAGTTAAAGGCCATAGTGACAATTAAATTTATTATCATTTTGTAAAAATGAGGATTTGCGAAAGTTTAAATCTGATTACTTTGAATCATTTTCTTCTTCCTATAGCATCACAGATGCCATTTAAAATTTTGCTTTCTTTTTCACGTGTAAAAGAACTTAAAACTACCAAAGCTGCAGACAGAAACCGTAATCACTTGACAGACAAGACCATGGCCAACAAAAAAAACGAAATACAAACACAGTACTTACAAATCAAAGCTTGATTAAAACGAATCCTATAAAAGGTAGGGTGAGCTCATTTGTTATATAACGGTTAGCAACTCCTGCTCCATATTAGTACCCGTCGTGTTACTCAGTAGAAAAAGCCAGTGTAAAGTCATATTTATGTTATTCACAACTTTTATGGGAATGAATTTGTTGTCACGACAGTGGGAAGATATCCATTGTCACTCTTGTGAATTTTTTTGGTGGCGTCTAAATAGTTTCCGGAGTGATAACTTTAATCTTTCCTTAAGAAACCCTTGGTTCGTTAACTTTGTTAGCCGCAACGTTCTTATCAATAAAATCCTGACAAGAAGCGCATGCCTTGAAGTAGCGTATCAACTGAGAAATATACAGTCCGTATGCAGGTGCGGCTGGAATGATGCTAGAAATGAACGGAAATTTTACAATTGGAAAATCAAAGTCAACCCTCATCCTGTAAAGTTTTGTTCTTAACCTACTTTTACTGCAAATTTTTAGGTGTAAGTTTAAGTATGAAATAGACTTTTCCGTTTAAATTCAAGTTCAATGGGATAGATTTATGGACATGAACTTACAACATATTTTCTATCAAAGCATGTCTTGTCTTTTGGGTTTCTTATAAACTAAAAACTCAAGCAAGTTCGGTCTTCCCTGGTGCAGTTACTTTCGGAAACATATGTCAAAATGTTTCTACAACCATGATTAAGCATGTTTTTAATCAAATTTCATTAATCTCAATACCCGTGTATTGTTTATGTAAAAGAAAGAATATGGAATATATGACAGAGAGATACAATCCACATCACTTCTGGATTTTGCACTGCATATTTCTCGTGAAGCTATTGCCTTAGTTCACTAGATTTCCGTAGGACACATACAAGTTCTTAAAAATAATTTCTTGCATTTCTCTCTCTTATCAATTAGATATTTGACAAAATACAATATCAATGATTGTAAATACCTAAATTTCAGTGCGAACGAAGCGCTTTTCTGCATAAACCTTCATCAAATGAAGGACCGGGACCAAATATTGGAAACAAATATTGGAGAACAGGGAATAACCTGCAGGCATTAATGAACAGAAAAAAATAAATAGGATTCAAAATCATGTTTAATTATATTCTCATAAAAAAACTTATCAGCGGAATGAGGGATAAACATTTAAAATTCTCGTTCAAAGCTAAATTAGGAAGGAATTTAGCTCCCGCGTCGAATAATAAAACATTTACCAGAATGTCAAAATTGGCCACTTTTTGGAGTTCTAAGAGTACCAAAGACTGTTATTACTATAACATTTATATCATACATTCAGGCAAATATTTTAAGTGCAAAATGTTACAAAATAAAAATTTTACGGAACTGTAACTTCTCATAGTAAACCCAATTACTTATGGACAAGGCAAAAGATTTTTCTGTAAATTGTTTTCTATTAAATTACATGTATTTACAAAAATTGCATTATAAAATTTCTATTTTTTCCAATTACATTGAGAAGATATACAGTGTAAAAAAAAACTTTATTTCAAAATCAATCTTTACGTTTTGACTCCCTTTATTACGTTATAAAACAATGTATCTTCTCCATAATGTCTAATGTATGCAATATAAGCTTATTTATCGCAGTTTACTACAGCAAGCACGGTGATGCAGATTTTTGCGTTCTTTTAAAAAAAATATTTATTTATTGAAAAAATACACTTAAAAGTTTCGTTGATGACTCGCCTTTATCATCAGTTTAATTATTAAAGGTTTGACGAATCATGTGTGAAAAGTTTGTTATTTGATTTTTTTGTATTAACTTCCATCGGGAACAAGATATTTTATGAACAGTTCTGATACCTTGGTGGCTCGCAAAAAGAGAGTAGGATCGACAAAATACAAGAGATTCAAAAAACACTTCTAGTACGGATATTACATCATCTAATTTCTCAAAATCACATGCAAAGCCAATCTTCCTGATCATCGATAGGCCGGCACAGTGTGTGGACAAATCTGAAATTTCTTTTAACCTGGATCAGCAACCTCAGATATTTAGAGATCGCAATGGGACATTGCAATTAATACAAATATAAACGACTATGGTTACCATGGCAACAGGCCCGCCTCGCTTTATAAAGAATAATGGTATCAAAATCTAGGAACTTTGCACAACAATGTAGGTATAATTAGTGGTCTTCGGTATGATTGCCAACCTTTTATTGTTACTACTTTTGTCATTGTTTACAAATATTTGGATCCAAAAAAGAAATTTTTTACTGCAGCATGTTGCCTGCACCTTTTGACAGTTGGAACTCACTGCTAATGAAGAGAACATGCCCTTTTAATTAACTGTTATTTAATCATCTTTTAGGTATTTTGTATGTTATACGCTTGACATGTAATTGTGGTAGTAACAACTTGTCAAAAAGAGTGTGATCCTTCTCTTGTTAAAGACAGTACTAAGGTGACATTTAGATTTTTTTATTCTTCTGATTCTGGCTACTTGTGATACGATTTTCCGCTTCATACCTTGATTTATTCCTCGAAATTCACCAAGAGGTAAAACTTGTTTCTTAGATTTACGCCAAACGGGATGACTTCAACTTTCCTATTGTAAACAGCCCATATTTTATGTGGCAATATTCCTCGATTTATTCCTCGAAATTTACCAAGACGGAAAACTTGTTTCTAAGATTTACGACACACGGGATGACTTCAACTTTCCTACTGTAAAATTCTCATATTAATGTGGCAATATTCTTGCATCCCCTGCCTACGGTGTTTATCTTTCGCAGTTGATTCGATACTCTCGTGCCAGTTCCAAGTATCAGGATTTTCTGAAGAGAGCATTGCTGATATCGAAAAACTACAACAAGAATACATCCAATCAAGGTTGAAGTCGTCTCTCCTAAAATTTTTAGTCGCCATCAAGAATTGGTTGAACCATATAGTATCAGTGTATCTTAACTGGTTAAAGACCTGCTACCGGTAATACAAAAATAAGTTGACCTCTTCACCGATTGACGTTAAACCGGTTTACATTTTAAGAGTTACACGATTGGTGTTCCGCGCAAGACTGGGGATGCTTACCCTTCAAGAGCACCTGACCCCACTACTGTTTAGTAAAGGATTCGTGGATTCCAAGCCTTTGTTTATTTTGCTTTCGTTTTATCTTTTTTTTTCGAATTTGCCTTGTCTGTTTGGACTATGCACTTTTGATCCCACATAGGTATTCTACACTGATATTTAAAAAATATTTTTTGCTAATAATGCTTCTTAAATTGAAATATATTTTTAGGAATATCTACCATTATAGGACTTTTCAACTTCAAATCAAAGTTCAGAGGACATTGACTTGATCGTGCTTTTCTCGAGGTTTTTAGCACTGGTATAACTGCGGAAAATACAAGTAAATATCATAGCTGAAAATCATGTACATAACATGCTAATATCCAAATATTAGAAGAAATTTATCCTTATTATCCCCGCACTTTCGAATGAAAGTTCGGGGATATTGTCGTTACTCCCGTCTGTCCGTCTGTCCGTCCGTCCGTCACACATTCTTGTGACGTGAACTCCTCCTACATTTTTGAAGGCATGCTTTTAATTTCTTTATAGAATGGTTGCTTATAGCTTGTAGATGCGCATGAAAGTTTCGGAATTTTGAAATTGTTCATCTAGCAAAGAATTCCGCTCAAACCGGTGCTAGGGGCCGTCTTGAACTAGCAGTGAGGTGCGAGTTTTTACTCCGTGTTGAAGGCCTCACTGTGACTTTGAGATGAAGAACAGCAATCAAAGCGCTGTTCCTTTGCTTGGAATTTACTTGTACATAATATGAGATTTTTGTGTCATGAATATTTACACCATATCCCTCCTTTTTCTATAAAATTATTTTTCTTGACATAGTAATGTGTTGGACACAGTAGTATGCTAAACGCAGTAAAGAGCTAGACAGTTATATGGCTGGATCGAAGATCATTTTGACTCCATTATCTTCAACCTTGAGCAAGTTTGTTGCATATTCATGGAAAAAATTGGATAAAAAAATAAATTGTTTTCCATATGTTGCAATGTTGAAATTTTTCCTTCTTTGATCCCTTATATCTAGGAAACAGCTGGAGATAGAGAAAATCTGTAAACATACCAATTATCTAAATTACACTTCTTTAACTCTTTGACCAAGTAAATATAAGAACATTATCGCCCTTTAATTTATTTCAAAAAACGGTAAGAGAAACAAACTATCCATTGACATACTACCAAAAGCTTTAATTGAGATTAATCTTATGAAAAAAAGAAAAAATGTCAAAATCTAATGAAAAAATAAAAATATTCACCTTTTAAACTTCATTTTTCAACAATTTGATAACTTTTATCTAAAAATGAGTAAATGCTAGTTTTCATCAGAAATCATTGTAAAAAATCATTATGATCAAACGAGATTATAGATAAGAGATGGGCCATGGTGAATGGAGCTCATTAAGTTGGCTATTTCATGGAGGAAAACCCCATTAAAATCAGAAAAAATTAGGCACTTCCCCTAATTACCAATCTTTATCTAGATCAAAAAATTAATGTTCCTAAATATTAAAGAATCCATGTGCTAAAAGAAAAGTTATCGTGAAAAAATCAATCTGCCTATAAACGCCAACGGTGCGGACGACGACGACACCAACGCTAATGACGATGACGACAGCGGAAAATCATAATTCGAGCACAATCGTGTTTAAAACATTTAGTCCACATATCTGTCACACTAAGGAAAAATTATTAAAAAACGTTATCTTAATTTCATCTTATATTCTGAGCAAGTTTCACAAAGATCTACGACGATTTGACAGTCCTTTATGCTATTATAACCTATGGGTTAACCAATATTCGACAGCAAGAAATCCTATTGTGTACAAAAAGCAGGAAAAAAAGTTTTATTTCAACATTTTACTCTAAAAGTTATATCAACATCGTAAAGAAACTCGAGCTAAGGTCATGAATATTCATGAAAACTTGACAAGATTATTTGATTTGAAAAAACTTTAACCTGAAGTTAAACCTTAGGTTTGCACGACGACTACGACGACGGAATTGTATCTACTTTACCTTTCGCCTTCTTCAATAACCTTTATTTCATTCTGTTAACCCTGGTCATGAATGTTGTCAGAGTTTTTTTTTGTTATTTATTTTATCTTCGAATTCTTTTATTTGTACTGAACACTTACAATTCTTTAAGACATTTATGTCACAGAATCTATTAATAATATTCCAAGTATAACAGATCTACTATAAAACAATAAACAGATATCCAGACATAAAACAACTAGTTTTGTTTAACAAATATGCTTGATAAAGTATAATTTATAAAAAACAATAACTTACAAAACAACACAACAGATTCCTAACATGGAATTACTAGATGCTGTCCGATTCCTGTCCATCGCTAAGATCCTCTTTCCTCTCCTGTATCAGTAACGTTGTAGACTCCCCGGACTCTGCAATAACTTGATGTTCCTTTGGATCTGTATAATAAGAATGTTTACGTCGAACAATCCCATTTGATCTAGAATTCTGTAATAAAATGTCTTTACATGCTTGCCTCTGTGACAGTTCTGGAAAAGGTTCAAAATGCTGGGCAACCACATATCCATTCTGCACACAAGACGAATGAACTTCCACCCGGGTTGTTTGATTAAATGTAGGCATTTGACTACTGGAATCATTGTCACTGCTTAAAAATCTTTCATTTTCTGATCCAAAAATGCCACTATCTGAGGCACCATTATCTTGCGACAAGTGACTCCTACTTAATGGTCTGTCGTGATTCTGAGTAGCTGAGCTGGTCCCAGATTGTGAACTTCCAAGAAGAAATGAAAGCTGCCTCTTACGTTCACCTGTGAATTTCATGCGGTTTACTTTATCATAATATTTGTTCACTCCTTCTCTTTCAGGTAATGACTGTTGGACCACTTCAGGTTTCATATAAGCTGAAATTTCACATGATATTAATGTTTTTCAGTATGGTATTGTTATAAAATTTTTCCTTACTGTGTCTTAAAAACAGATAATTTTATATTCAAAAGTACAGGTGATTATGTTGCATCACATCCTAATAGTGAGCATGAAAACTTTTAATGTTTTTTTTTATTTTAGAGTCTCCTAACAACATGTTCAAAGTAGAAGACCCTTCAACGTTTTCGTGACACATGTCTGATAAATCATGAAATAGTCATAGCGAAAAGTTAATGGTATAAGAAGAAAATGCAGAATTGTTCCAGCAATGAATCATATTTGCATACTTTTATTTTTCATTATGAAATATTACACTCACCTTTAAATGAACTGCTACTTTGGTTTCGATTCTGAAAAAAAATTCTAAATGTAAAGACTTATCTTGGTTGATCATGCTCAGATCACCAGATATAGATTTTTGTATATTCATTTAAATATTGGAATGACTATCAAATTGATGTAAGAATTTTTCGTTTCTCTATACAAGAAATCTGAGATTAAGTTTCAGCCTTTCAATGTTCAAATATGAACTATTTAACTGTTGTTAAAAATGATTTAGTTATGAAGTATCGCACTTAGTAGTCGTCCCTGCTGTCGGATTTGGTTTCCCATTTCGATCTTTTGCATTTGATTGCTTCTTTTTCAATGTTTGGATCTTGGACTTCCTATAATATGTTTTGGTTCTAATTTTAGTGTTGAGAGGTTACCCCTTGAAATGTACATATAGCATAAAAAATTCTCCATATTTATCCAACATTGGTAATTTTGCATTTTGAAACCACTGGGTCGATGCCTCTGCTGGTGGACCAGAAGCCCTCGAGGGTATTCACCTGCCCATTTGTCGGACTTCAACCTTGGTAATTTTGTATTTACAGCCAGATTGTTAAGAGCTTACCATGGTACTGAATGACTGTATATCCTGCATCTTCGAATGACTTCTCCAGCAAATTGTGATTACCTGTAGTTTATTTTTTAGACATTATGTTTTGTTCTTGAAGAAAAATTCAATTCATGAGTAATTCAAGTGCATTCAAAATTGATAAGACAACGAAAGAAATTATTAATAAAGTTGTACAAAATTCAGACAACAATTAAACCTTTAATTGATATAAAGCATATGTCATAATAATAAGTGGGATATTTCTCATTTTCATATTTTCCCATAAGTGTCACATAAGTAATGGCAAGGCGAAGTGACACAAAGGTAAAATAAAAATCTTTTTTTTAAAAATTAGCTATGGTAGGTAATGAGGTTTCATAAAATTCTCGCTCACTCTCGTGTTTTGCGAAATTGTCTATGTACTTTTATTATATATTTACCTTTTATACTTGTACGAGTTATAATTTCAAAATTCACTTTTTCTGCAACACGTGCCTTTATATGCATACATTTTCAAACCAGTGGAGTGAGTTTTTTAATTGAAAAATAATTTAATAAGATTCCTTATACTATTTTGCCTTCGTAAAATCTAAAATATGTCTGTTTACCTATTTCTTTAGGCCGTGCTTGGCTTTGCAAATAGAAAAATCAAGAATTACAAGCATATCATACCTTTTTATCCAAAAGACATTTCGTGATAAAAACAATTAACACCTGAAAATAGATAGGAGAAAAATGACCAATTAACCTGATAGAACAACATGATCTGGAGCCAATGGCATACAACCTCGCCAGTAAAAATGTTTAAGGTTTATACTAAGAAATATTGTTTTCAAATAAATTCTTTTTCTTAGTTTGTTTCAAATTTGTCTTGTCTCTTCGGACTATGGGTTTTTGATCTCTAACATGGGTATTCTACACTGAGCTCATTCCATTCTCAAGCATAGTGAAATTTGAATGACACATAAACTTAAAATGGAAAAAATAAAGATTAATGATCTGAGTATTTTTCTTAAACAATTTATACTATATTTTTATACTAGACAAATGCAATAAGACATTACTGCATAGGAGTGGGACTTCTGTTTTCATTTTACTATAACATTTGCAAATAAAGAGCTGTCTGTCCTTATCAATTTTTCTTAAATAACTTGTACCGCTGTTAACCCATTTTGACAAACATGATTTGGTTTTCTGCATTTTATGTAACAGACTCATTAGTAGTTCAAGTTTCATTTTTGTCCAAATATAAGTTGTGTTTTGTGTTGTGTTTTCCGGTCGGTTTCTTTTGTCTTATTCCCAGGTTTGGTGTGTTTTTTAACTTATCTCCTTCCAGCAAACCCATCAGATTTCTCTTGCTTCTTATTAATGATGCAAACATGATAATTTTGATTGTCTCTCCTAGTATTGGTTCTAATGCTGCTAATACAAATTAAATTCTTAAAAACGTGTACAGTAGATCTTGGATTAACAGAGGTGCTTCGCAAGCGCAGCATGATACGACCGCAGCACATTGAAGTGTGAAAGGTGAACAAAAGACCCTTTGGGTAAGTGTGGACACAATAATGTGGTGGACACAGTAATATGTTGGACACAGTAAAGTGCTGGACACAGTAAAATGTTGGACACAGTGATATGACTGGATAAAAGATCATTTTGACTCAT
>JAULBM010330293.1:0-13068 GCA_032357055.1 Geukensia granosissima
TTTCGTTTCATTTTGTTGGCCATGGTCTTGTCTGTATTCCGACTTAACGATTTCTGTCTGCCCCTTTGGTATCTTCGAATTCCCTATAATAGATATCAGCCAATTTTCATTTTTTGCTAAATTTTTGGGCCAAATATGGGCCTTAACGACCCTCGTCCTTTCTCTTATTGTGTTTAAAATGTGTTTATTCCTCAACGCTTGAAGATCCCGTCATGTATTTATAAGAAGGTGTATTTACAATATGATTTGGCATTTAAAGACTTATGGCAGAGTACCTGTACCGTTTGTGTCTAGTTTTTACGATGGGGTCAACAGTTCTTATTGACTGTATGACTGCGTATAATGATGTGATGATTTAAAAAAAAAAATACAGGTATTTCTATTTCATTGGTACGTTATTGATTTGGGAAAATGCTTCTTTTAGCAAGGTTTTTGGACAAATTATGTTTATATCTGCAAACAATTTAGCATATCTATTTAATTTTTAACCTTAGAAAATAATTAAATAAGAAAACAGAAAGGACTATTACCAACAAAAAAGAAGCGAAAGACAAACATAGTACGCAAAATATTACACTGAAAACTAAACTCAAGCTAGAGTATCTTGAACCCTATAAAACCCAGGATGAGTTTAGGTGCTCTGGTAGGATTAGCAACTCCGGCGCCACTAGGGTACCCGTCGTATTACTCAGTTTATTGTTGTTTTTGGACTCCGCATCGTAATGTTTAGATATCTATTTCAGTGATGTGTTGTTATGGCTAAGAAGAATCAATAAAACCTGATTAATAAGAATGTACTACTTTAAAAAATATATTTCAGTGAAGAATGGAAAAGACATTTTGTTCCCAGAGATTTGCTGGCAGTGTCTGTTCATCCATTACTCATCGAACCCAGATGGGTGTCTCAATACGCACCATATGTTTCGGACACAGAACAATCTGCCACTGCAGACACACTTTCCTACATAAAGGAGATATGATGAATATATCATTTAATTTTGTCAATTTTTACCTATTGAAATAAATTGCTGTTTTTGTTTCATTACCCCTTTTTCATATTTCATAAGTACTTGTTTAATAATCGTACCGTGAAATCCAAATTATTTGGAAAATCTGTAGAGATCTACAAATTCTCGTCACACATATATATACTTTTATGTCTAAAACTAGCTCATTAATCTGTCATTATGTTTTTTCCTATTTCTTTTCTGTATCTAATTTCTGTCTGATTATAATTTAAAAAAATAAAAAAGGAATAAAGGTCATTCTGAAAAAACGCACATATCTTCAGCAATAGACCAAGATTCATTGAATACAGGTTAACCAATATTTTATTAATTTGGAACTTCCAATTGTCACATCTCTAGATCTCTTTGAATGCAAACAGTTTTCAAAGTGCGAAATTGTTTCTACACATTTTTGACAAAAAGAATTTAAATGCCCTTTACTGGTATCAAGGTATGTTTTAATGTATCATTGAAATTTGTAACGGCAACCATCGATAGGATTAGCCTGTAAAATAAGAGGGTTATAAATCGTGAACGAAATTCGAGGGCAGAAAAACCACCTCATAATGTTCATGATATTGTCCGAAGAACATAGTGTGAACGAGCCAAAGAAAACCTAATGGTCAAATAGAAAGTCACTGTAAATTCGAATCAAATTCAAACGTGACAAAGAACCAAACATAAAACCTAAAAATATATTATATATTTATATACATAGCTATAGCAAGAAGGAAATCAGAATGTCTTGAATTGTATGAAAGCTCAGTCTCAGGTCTGCTTTAAGGCACTGTTCATTACCAAATCTGGTATTTGTTCGTCCAGAAGAAGAGGAATGACAAGTAGTAGGATCAAGATCAGGATGAAATCAGTTTATGGGGGAGGAAAATGACAAGAAGTAAGATCAAGATTAGGATCAAATCAGTGAATTGGGGAGGAAAAGTACAGATGGTAAGATCAAGACAAAGATCTAATCAGTGTTTGGGGAAGGAAAATGACCAGAAGTAAGATCAAGATCAGGATCAAATTAGTGTTTGGGGAAGGAAAATGACCAGAAGTAAGATCAAGATCAGGATCAAATCAGTGTTTGGGGAAGGAAAATGACCAGAAGTAAGATCAAGATCAGGATCAAATTAGTGTTTTGGGGAGGAAAATGACAAGAAGTAAGATCAAGATCAGGATCAAATCAGTGTTGGAGAAATGAAAATGACAAGAAGTAAGATCAATATCAGGTTCAGTAGTAAGATCAAGATCATTTCAGTGTATTGGGAAGGTCAATGAAAAAGTAGTAAGATCAAGATCGGGTTCAGTCTAGTGTAGGCTGATGGCGAATGACAAGTAGTATGATCAGCATCAGTCAAGTGTATGTTGGAGGCCATTGACATGAAATTATAACTCAATCCAGTGTATAAATAATGCATGTGACAAGTAGTGAGATCAGGATTATGACCACTGTATGGGGAAAACCAATGACAAATTGTAAGGTCAGAATCAGTCAATGACAAGTAGTAAGATCAGAATAAATCCAGTGTATTTGGAATACCAATGACAAGTAGTTAGATCGGGATCATGATTAGTACACTGTATGGTGGAGGCTAATAACAAGAAGTAAGATCAGAATTCGGATCAGTCCCGTGAATTGGGTGGCCAATGACAAAAAATAATATCAAAATCAGGATCATTCCAGTGTATTGGAAAGGCCAATGACAAGCAGTTAGTTCAGGATCACGATTAGTCCAGTAGTGAGAACAAGATCAGGATCAGTTCAGTGTATGGAGTTGGATAAAGACGAGTCGTTAGATCAGGATGAGGACCATTCCAGTGTATAGGGAAGAAAAATGACAAGTAGTCAAAAATCAAAATCAGTACAGTCTATGGGGAGGGCCAATGACAAGTAGTAAGATTTTGATCAGAATCAGTCCAGTGAAAGGTGAAGGTCAATGACATTTAACAAGATCAGGACCAGTCCAGTGTATGAGGAAGGCCAATGACAAGTAGTAAGATCAGAATCAGGATCAGTTCAATGTACGGGGGAGGAGAATGACAAGTAGTAATATCAAGATCGGGATCAGTCCAGATTATGGCGGAGGGAAATGACACGTTGTTAGATTAGAATCAGGATCAGTCCAGTGTATAATTAAGAAAAATGACAAGAAGAAAGATCAAAATCAGGTTCAGTTCAGTGTATGGGGGAGGAAAATGACAAGTAGTAATATCAAGATCGGGATCAGTCCAGATTATGGCGGACGGAAATGACAGGTTGTTACATCAGGATCAGGATCAGTCCAGTGTATAATGAAGAAAAATGACAAGTACAAAGATCAAAATCAGGATCTGTTCAGTGTATAGGGAAGGAAAATGACAAGTGGAAAGATCAAAATCAGGATCTGTTCAGTGTATGGGGGAGGGAAATGACAAGAAGTAATATCAAGATCGGGATCAGTCCACATTATGGCGGAGGGAAATGACAGGCTGTTAGATCAGGATCAGGATCAGTCCAGTGTATTATGAAGAAAAATGACAAGTAGAAAGATCAAAATCAGGATCATTTCAATGTATAGGGAAGGCAAATAACAAATAGTAGTAAGATCAGGATCAGGGTCATTACAGTGTCCAGTGAGGCAAATGAAAAACTCGTCCCTTTCTTTCGCTTTCCATTGCTAACAAATATTTGTACGCCATGAATCTGGACAACCTTAAGTCTGTTACACCAAAAAATTCACCATGTTTCAAAGATCAATATGTCCCAAATATTTCCTATATACTATATTCACTTCACTTACAAAGGTATATTGCTAGATCTCAGTACTGATGTATATTGATGGCTAAACCTCCTGACTGCTTTTGTGCTAATTCCCAATTTAAATATGGCACTGCTGGCCACGTCATTACAAAAGACTTCAATATTGTTGAGAACTTATCTCTGAAAAACATCCTTTCTAAAGGACCTAAATATGGGAGAACTAAGCAAACAAATGGGAAAACAATGGAAGAAGGATTTTGATACTCATTCAGAACGGATGAAAGTAACTTGTTCATATAATAACAATGGATATTTTATACCGATCAAACAAATCAAGATGGCGCCTGAAAAAATTTCTCTAAAAAATGAGTCTATTCTTTCCCTGAGAAAACCTTGATTCAAGAGCTGTCTTGTCAGCTGCAACCCTCTATACGGAAACAAAATCCTTAAATTGATCAGTTGTTGGTAATACAAAGATAACATCCATTTAAATCTTAAGAAATTCTAAATTCACGGACAAAACGGACAACTTGGGAAATATATAAACCTATTGATGGAACCAACGAAACGTCATTATTTCCGAAATTATGTTAACTGAATAACCTGAATCCAGTATAGCAGCTACTGGAAACTGAAAAATAAATAAATTCGGACTTGATTGATTGATTAATTGATTGAATGTTGCCTGACTTAACGTTTTTATCATAAGAATGCTAAAGTCGAAATTTGTTTACGCACTTTAAACAGAATTGGATAGGCAAAATGAATAACTGTTCTCTAAACCAATTAGAGAACGCCCTTACTTTTTAACATTCGTGGAGCTGAATAGCTTACGAGTGACTCAACCCTGTACGGGGATGCATTATCGAAATACAAATTTACCAACTTTGAATAAATGTTGAGAATTTTAGTATGCTATATGTACTTTCAAGGAGTAACCTCGCGTCAGTAGCATAAAAGCCAAAACGTAGGAAGTCCAAGATCAAAACATAGCAAACAAAGCACTTAAATTCAATCAAATCGAAAAATGAAGCCGAATCCGACGACAGGAACAACAACCAAGTGTAATACTTTCAGGGCCTTTCCGTATTTTCGGTGGTTTAGAATTTTCAAGCAAATGTAAGCAGCAAATTTCTGTATAACAGTGTCTGATAAATTTCATATCAGACAAGTGATTGATTAATTCTTAGAAGCTTCACCTCCAGCGGCAAATATTTCATGCATATATGAAATAAGTTTAACAATTATCAAAATTATCGTAAGTGGAAACTGGGTGGGATTCAACAGGGCAACGGCTTTTGACTGCCACAGAAAATATGTCGAGCCCTTGAGACCACTCCGATGCCCTGATGTTCAGATATAGAATATATGCCTGAAAAACACGACCAAAAAATTTGGATAGTTTATAATAGGAAAGTTAAAGTCGTCCCTTTGTATTAAAATCTTCGAACCAAGTTTTCCCTCTTTTCAAGGAATAAATGTAGGTATTAAGCAGACTGTTGAATCCATGTTCTCCTTAATTGCTAGTTCGTAGGGATATATTAGCTCGAGATGTCACTGAACGCAGGATTATTCAATAGCATAACATAATAAATATTCCGAAAAGTAAAATTAAACGATCTGGCTAATTTCTTCTTGTTATGTCGCAAGAGTTCCTGAATGAGTTCTGCTTCATACGAGTACAAAAACAAAGCGGTTAGTACATGTAGTAGAGGTGCACGATTTGTTCCCAATGGAATGCCAACGGTCTGTTGAAAAACTGTTGAAAAAGTGCAGCATTCTGAGAATATTATCCTCACTGTATTGATTAAGCAGTGTGTTCTCTAACAAAGTAAGACATCTTTTTACCTAAAACCAAATATTTATATCTTGAATTACATTTTGTTTAACAAAACACTGATGTATCAATTTCTTAAGAGGGTCTTTAAGTTGTGAAATTGGAATCTTCGTTTGATTGCTAGTACAAAATTTTAAAGAATCCGATTTGAGGTATTGAAGCAGATCTTTTGAATTTTTAATTTTCGAATTTGATTTACACCGCTTGTGGAGTACGCTTTATTGCAGTTCTTTTGAAGTTCTTCCTTGACTGCCAACAGTATAGTTGTGAGTAATTTAGTAAGGGGTTGGTGAAACACCTGGATAAACCCGCTATATTTCTTTCTTAATGTGGACATTTGTGTAGTTAGGATATCCAGAATAAAGAAGCCAGGTCCGAGTCGTCTTCTTTGGTGCCAATAACAGATGAAGACAGGACAGACCTGTGGTTAACGAGAATATCTTCTTTAGAAAGTGTAGTAAGTGTATATGTTGGGTTATCAGATGTATCTTTGTTACCAGGCTTTTTTATCAAGCAATCAATGTAGTATTTTTACAAACAAATACAATGTAATTTGACGCTTTATTGGTTGGAACAACAACAAATATTTCATCAAAAGCAGACATGCCCCTCAAGACAGCAGGGTCCTTGTAAACCGAAGGATCTTTAGTGCTCATCGACCCTTGTAATTTTTTTAATCCGAATCTGAATTAATGATCTGATAGTCTTTACATATTAAGAAATTATTATATATTTATAATAAATTCTTGTAGATCGTAGTTTTCCAAAAAGGATACATGTACTATTATTTTATAATTCCTATCACTCTGAACGTTTCACTTTGATCTTTTGCAGCAATTTCAATGTTACTATCGGATGTTTTATTTCTAATTTGCAAGTTTTCAACCACACAAAAAAGTTATGTTTGTGTAACGTGTAATTTCTGATTTCAAATTTTGCTTTCAAAATAAATGAGTTGGTACTCGGAAGTTGCCCCATGTTACACTAAAATTTGATAATTATTTTTGAATTATAGTCAACCTTATTGTTTAGTGGTATCCTCCTCGTTTGGATTAATGGATCAGGGCGAAGCCGCACAATTTGGGTATGCAGACTTCGGTCATTCATAAATGATGTCGAGACAAAAATCACTTGGATCAATCAATCAATCAACAAAAATCACTAGGCGAATAAAACTTTAAAGCGAGGCAAAATGTAAAAAAGTAAAACTTTAATAAACATTAAATCATTTGGCAATATAACATCTTTAACTTTTATTTGCATATATACAAGCCACTGAGGATTCTCCACCATCTAAAGTACCCGATCATCAAATCTGGATTAGGCGAAAAATCAATAAAATAAGGCAATCCGAGTTTATCAGATTTTTATTAGAGACAGAGAAAAAACATATATATCCATAAGACATCAGACAAAAGGATTTTATAATATCTCAGAAATTTACGGCCACTCACAACTTCTCAACATTGGCCTAGCGCAGATAATTGTTTCATTTCTGAAATGTTTATATTGCACGTTATTTTATTCGCTTACATAAGAATAGAGTCAGCCTTTAACAGTTTATGTTATGGTATGGACTCCGGTTCATTATTTAACGGGGTAATGGAACCTCAACAAGTTTAAATTCGACTGTTTTATGGCACGATATAACAACTTTAATTACTTAATAATAGTTTATGTAACTTAATCAGAGATTTTCTTAACTTAATCCGGGATTAAGTAACTTAATTCACATTAAGCTTACTTAAACCAAGATTAACTGAGTTAATCCGGGATTTTCTATAAAAAATGAGAAAATCCCTGATTAAGTAAATTACGTCAGCTTAAGCTGGGTAACTTTGAAGCTTTTGAAATAATTAAGACGGGATATTCTCAAATAATGAGAAAATCTTAAGTTTTCTCAGCTTAATCTTGGATTAACTGATTTAATAAAGCTTAAGTTAACTTTTTTCAGATTCAGCTTAAGCTGAAGATAATTTAAAAATTATAAGAAAATTCCTATTCTTAAATAATGTCCTATCTCTGTTATTGATATATAATAAATTTGAATGTATAATTAAATAGCAATTTAGCCAAAAATCAATGTTTACATTTGTTAATTTTACTTCATGTTGTCTGTTGATTGGCACTAGATTAAACATTTTAAAAAATGCAAAATATACAATATTCAGGGAATTATCTGAATTGTTGTTTGTATAAAGTCATACTTTAAGTAAAGGTTAAAGGCTGAAGGTAGGGTTTTATTTCAATTAAACAGCTGGGAAAGCGAGGGAAGGCCAATTGAAATCCTAACGCTGCAGGAGGGAGGATTTTAAGGCCTACCCGAGTTTTCGAAGCTGTTTAATAGAAATAAAAACCGTACTGAATCCTTTAACCAACTTACAAACCAAAAATTACAGAAATGTTGAAGGTTGAAAAATTATTATAATTAAGGTACCTTTTCTCCCTTCACATGGACTGGTCCAAATCACACAATTCATAACAAACTCACGTGTTTAAACAACACACGCAGGTACACTTCATTTCAATGATGAAAGTGAATGATTAAAGTGCTTTCATATAAAACGATAGAGAAAATCTCGTGAAAACTTTTGTTCATGTATAAAGTTTGTGATATTGGATGATTATGTTTCGGCGAAATACTGGCAGGTAAGTGTGATTTAATCATGTTTATGTATTAGGAAGGGTAAATAATTCGTTTTAGCCATAATGCACCTTCTACATTTATGAAATGTAAAACTGCATTTTTTTCTTTGATACCGCTACGGCTTTATCAGTACTTTAACTTTAATCCTATATTAAGGAACTTTATGTTCCATTTAGTAACTTAAACTGGGATTTTCTGTGCTTAAAGTAGGATTAACTGAATTCAACTTAAGCTGGCTTAAAGAAGAATCACTGAGATAAACCGGGATATTCTCAAAAATTGAGAATATCTGGGATTTTCTCAGCTTCATTGTTTTCCTTCGTTTTTTTTCTGAGCGTATCTGGGTTTTTCTTGTTAAGTTGCGAAAATGGAGGTTTAAGTTACTTAATCCGGGATTAAGCTCAGAAAATCCCGGATAAATTTACTCAATCTAGTATAAAGAAATTAAAGTGAATAAGGCATGCCATATATACACCTTTAACTCCATTAATAGAAATTATGAAACATTTTAAGGGTTTTGTTTCTGATAATGATTTGATTGTCTTTAGTGGAAAATCAACCAATTTATAAGACTACCTTAGCTTTATTTGGCTGTCTTTTGATACGAGTATATCTTCTGAGTTTGGAAATCAGGTAGCTTACGTTTTTGTCCTTGATGCTGCTGGTGATTGGATGCGACTCGAAAATATGCATACAGCAATTCAAAAAGTAAAATAGTTAACATTTAACCTGTACGAAATATCCACTTCACAAATGCCAATGGATATCTTCATACTGTCATGAACACAAATCCGTTCCTATACCAGTTGTGTCGAACATCGATTTTGACTATACATCGGCTTTGACTACCGAATAACACGACGGCTGCCACTAGTGGAGCAGGAGATATTTATCCCTCCGGAGCACCTGAACTCACCCTGGTTTTTTTAGGGTTCTTGTTACTCTAGCTTAAGTTTTCAGTGTAGTGTTGTGTGCTCTATGTTTGTCATTCGTTTAATTTTGTTGGCCATGGTCTTGTCTGTCTTCCGACTTAACGATTTCTGTCTGCCCCTTTGGAATCTTCGAATTCCTTATACACAAATATTAAGTTAATTTCCAGTGAAAAGTAGGAAATATTAAGCCTTATTTCAAAATAAAATGTGTCCCTACATGTCTGTCAAAGCAAGCGTTATCAGGTAGGTAGCTACAATTGGTAGCGTAATCTGGGAACATAGGGTTACTGTGCTTGCACCCTAGCCTGTCAAGACAATTAATGTGGATGTATTGCTTTGTTTTATTACCAAAAGAGTCCTGATATATTCTTTCCACAGGTGCCACTAGTTGCGCAGGAGTTGCTTCCTTTCTGGAGCACCTGAACTCACCCTGGTTTTTGTAGGGTTCGTGTTACTCCAGCTTTAGTTTTCAGAGTAGTGTTATGTATTCTATATGTTGTCTTAAATTTCATTTTGTTGTCAATGTTATTGTCTGTCTTCCAACTTAACGATGTCTGTCTGCCCCTTTGGTATTTTCAAATTTCTTTTTAAATATCGAACATAAAGCATTGAAAAGCACTCAACGCGATATTCAACATTACTCAAACGTCATTTTCGCAGTTTTAAAAAATTCATTCATAAATTGATTTGTTTGTATTCAAAACTGTCACCAGAAACGAATGGTTCAGGTCGCAAAAAAACTTAATCAATGGTTTAAAAATAGAATAAATAATACTGACTAACGCTAAATAAATTTAGTTCTTTGATCCAGATAAACATGAAAGACGCGATGTTTAAAACTTTTATATGTTTGTGTCGATGTTTATACGTAAACTTATGTTATCTATAACTCTAGATATTAACTGGAATTTTTAAAAAGTAAACCATTATGTATAGGGTGGTATTTAAAGATAATGATTTACAGTAAGACAAACAGGGAACAACAATAAATTTAAACAATAATAACTAAAAACCATAGTCTTCATACAAACACATGCACTAGATAAGAAAGTGATCAACTAATATAATTTTACTACTCTACAGATATATTGATACAAATATACTTTCCTCGGTAAGAGATTGCTTGGTGTTTTGATGGATAATATTCGTGTTGTCTTGATTTTACACCTGTTACTGACAACAAATGCCGACGGTAAGTCACTTTAAATAGAAGTAGGAAACATAACTTTATATAATTTAAGTCTTAGATCTTTTAACGGCAAATTGTTCATCTCATATATTTCAAAAAAAATTTTTTAAATAAAGGAACATTGCGAGTCCTCTTGATTTTGACCTTTGTGAAAGTTTCGTGTTGAAATATGGATCGGTCAGCGTCATACTTACTGTACATCATTTAATTTCTATGTGATATTTAGTAACCCACGGAATATAGTTACATTTTTGGTTAGGGTTTTATATCAAGGATTATGTCAGGATTTTAAGATCCGGCTAAAAAAGGTTTGTTATATTTGTGGTTTAGTTGAATTGACGTTAAAATAAATTCGAAGATACCAAAGGGGCAGACAGAAAGACAGACAAGACCATCGCCAACTAAATGAAACGAAAGACAAACATAGAACACACAACACTATACTGAAAACTAAAGCTGTCATTTCTTTTCATGAAGATGCCCAATAACAGGCTTTTCAAACCAGTTCGTTTAAACAACGACTCAACAGTACAACTTCGTTTCTTTAACTTTTGTTTGCCATCTACAGTTTTGATGCAAATAGTCTAACCATTATTCTCCATCAAAAATACATAAAATATATAATCATGTCCTATCTTAAAGATCAGTCTGAAAAAAAAAATGTATGCAGTATGTTGAAATCATCTCTAGACACGTGTTGAATAATCTCAGCATTGACGACAAGTCAAAATCGCCGGAATACGATTGTTTTAGTTCCACATACAAGTACCATCCTGCTGGGCACGTTGTTACTCTGAAGATGCTTAAATTTGGTGCATATAATGTATTTTGAACTTGCTTTTGTTGATTTTGAACCAAACATTGATTACTTACGCAAACACATATTTGACACTTCATACAATATTATTATATTATTAATGTAGAAAAAATGTTAAAAATTCAGGTCATCAAAAATCTTTCAACTTTTCTGTTTTGCTTAGCGTGGCTCGTCGTTACGGTCTTTTTTATTTCGGCTATTGTCCTCTATGTTTATCGAAGTTTTGAATTGTAGGCCTCAATGATACCGTTGAGAGGTACTCATTGAAATGGACATAATTCCTATGAAACTCACATTGGTTAAGTTGCATTTTAACACCACTGTTTCGATATCTTTACTGGTGGACCAGAAATCCTCTCAAGGAATTCACCAGCTCAGTTGTCTGATATAAAAGGCGAAGGTCCAGTAAGTCTTGTTCTCAGCAAAAAGCCATATTTTAAGATTATCTAAAAAAAACTCTCACAATAGTTTTGATCAAAAAGCGCATGTTCTTAAGTTACTGATATCATTGAGATATGTACAATTGCCAAATATTTTAAACATATAAATAACCGTGTTAATTTGTTTTAGGTTTTCTCTTTAATCGTATGTGTGTTTGGCTAGTTTGTTATTTTTTTTTATTTTCATACGAATTTTGAGGAGATAAAACCAGTAAGTCTGACAATTTTTATCGAAAAAGTAAATTAATAGTAGCAAATAGAATTATTATTTGGCAAAAACTGTAAAAATGTAAATTTGTACTCTATTTATGTTTGTGGCCAAAACATGTCCCTATCGAACCCACTTCATAACAAAAAATGTAAAAAAGATTGCTGTATTTACTTAAAATCTAATCCACTGAAAATAGTGAGAGACTTAGAAACGTAATTTTCTCAACCTCTGGATTTGACTTTCTATTTTGATTTGTTTAGATTTAAGATTTTTAATTGATGTTAGGTATCGAATATCCTTTGTTTCGGTTCTGATGAACTGTTCAATATTTAGTGGGCTTTTTACAGCTTCCGTAATGCTTGGTGGATGACTGTTTCATGGGCAATCATGTCACTTCTTCTATTTTTATATTATAAAGCATTTCCAATTTTACCATACTTTGGTAAACATGTGTTTGTTTTGCAATCTTTGCTAACTTGCGTACTGTGTTTCAGTTCATAAAACTGCTCAATTTGAAAATTCCCTAAATGAAATGTTCCGAATTTCAGTATTTTTTGTAGAACAGAAAAATAATTTAATGTTGGAGATAGTTTAATCAAAGCTCGAATAAGACGCTGTAAACGTAATAAGTCTTTTAAGACTTGAACTGCAAGGTGACATAGCTATTAAATTATCCAATGAAAACCAATAATGAAATTGTATATCTCTGTAGTTCGAAATAAAAATCAAATAGTTCTGATTTATCATAAACATTATCACCCTTACAACAAATTAACATATTAATAGAAAGACCGATTTACCTTTTTTAGAGAAAATATCATCAATTTTAAGCCCAAGTTTTGAAAGTACCTGGATTAATGTTAAAGCTCAGGATCCCTCATTTCGTTCTGTGGAAATACCACACTATCTCGGAGAAGATCCAGTGAAGGTTGATGTTCAAGTGAGACCATTTAACACAGACTACATATTTACTGGAATAGGATCTGCACATAGAGATGACGATTTACCTGAGCCTTATGGAGCAGTAGTGTATTTTTATGACAGTAACAAGGTTGTTGTTACCTTTCCAGTAAAAAGCAATGGTTATAGTAATGCAGGTGTTGCGTACACAGGTAATTATAAACATCTGACTGAAAATACCTTATTTATACTGATTACCACCACCTGTACGTTTATGCCGCAATGGAAGCGGGAGGTTTGGCGCGCCGTAAAACCTAGATTTAACCCACCATTTCTTTTGAAATGCCT
>JAULBM010330304.1:0-23127 GCA_032357055.1 Geukensia granosissima
TACACCGGCTTTGACTACTGAGTAACACGGCGGGTGCCACTAGTGGAGCAGGAGTTGCTTACCCTTCCGGAGCACCTGAATTCACCCTGGTTTTTGTAGGGTTCATGTTAATCCAGCTTTAGTTTTCAGTGTAGTGTTGTGTGTTCTATGTTTGTCTTTCAGTTCATTTTGTTGGCCATGGTCTTCTCTGTCTTTCGACTTAACGATTTCTGTCTGCCCCTTAGGTATCTTTAAATTCCTTCCATCGATAACCGAGTTACCAATGTAAAAAATGACTGATGAGAGATGTAACAAAATGTCCTCACTTGATATTTTAGGTAAAAATATATTGGGGTTATAAGACAAAATATATTTGAGGCGCCGCAAAGGACATTAAACAATATTTGTTACTTTTAGTCACAGAATCATATTCTGAACAAATTATTCAAAATGAAAAAAAATGGAATACATACCAGAAAGATACAATCCACATGTTAACAACATTAATAACAAATATTCAAAGGCAAATTTAATTGCGTGGGAATCTTTCCTCACCAGACACGTTAGGGACCAAAATGATCCTTGGGAGGGTCCCTTTAAAATTCATGTTCATTTTCTTTCCGAACGTCACCTAACATATCCGGCATGGCCGAACATATTTTTCTAAGAAGCCTATGGGTATTTCCCAGTTTCTTCAACTTCTTTGGAACTTTTTAGCCAAATTTAAGCAAACTTTGGCATGTTTGTTTATATTCAGTTTTGCCAGCCACAATCCTTTATGACCGCCATGACTGACATATTTTTTTAACATTTATCCCTATTGTAAATTTAACATTTTCCTTAACTTTACTTTTCCGAGATACCTGAATTAACTTGGACCAAAGTATGCTAAAGTGGTCCTTTTTGGCCCTCTTTAATTTCTTCCATTTTATATTTTCGTTGACTCGTTTGGAATTGTTGAGTCAATTTACAAACTTTAGTGGAATAATCCTTGATCAGTTTACCGGTTGTCATTGAATATGACCGTCGTGGCCCACTTAATATAAGACCATTCGGGAATTTTAACACTTCCCTCAACTACTCTGACAAAAAAGCAAATAGAACCGAAGTTTATCAAAATGGTCCTTTGGTGGCCCCATTAAAATTTGTAGTCGTTTATTAACGAACACCATCTTACATTACCGCCATGGCCGAATATATTTTAATATTAAGCTTTTAAAAATTTCATATTTTCGTACACTTCAATAAAACTGCTGAGTTAATTTCAACCAAACTTAACTGAAATGGTCAATGGAGAGTCTCTTTTAAAAATTGTTTTCCGAGAGTCATCCATTATTGCTGCAATTTCCGGGAATGATTTAAATTCTAAACCCCTAAAATACCCATGAAGACTTCATGAAAACTGCTCGTGTTTTGCAGATGTCACAAGCCATTTACATTGAATTTTGCGGCATATTTCGGTTTGTTTTCCTATAAGTACTTCAACTAACATCATCTAAAGCTTGACTTCCCAATGTTTAGTAGTTAGGTCCTTGAAATGTGCATACAGCATATCAAAATTTACCATATTTATTGAACATCTACTAACTTGTAATTTAAAAAAAAATCCTGTTTATTTTTAATTTACGGAAGCAACTTCAGTAACTATTCTGATGAAAATCAAATAAACCTGACATCTGGCGACATTCCGTACATACCTGCACATAACAGTGAAAGTATTAAGCTTGTTATTCATTTTAATATGTAAACATTAGTCAGATCTCGTATGTTTATTGTTTGTAATTCCCATCTATTGAGTAGCTTATGATTAACAAACACAATACTATTTACCTGATCGAAAGTTTGATTAGATGAGAAATCCTATGTCTAAAGGATTATTGTTTGGTGAAAACACATAAAAATGATTTCAATGAACTATATATCATTTTTTTCGTATTTACAATTCACACAGAAATTATTTTATTGCATATGGCATATCAATTCTATACAATAAATTTCCCTTGTATTTACCAATTACTACGTGTTTCAGCCTTAATTTTATGAGATTGCTTAAAATATCGTGATTCTTCTTCTTGAACCACAAAACAAATTTGAACAGCAAAAAAATTAATTGTATATTTCGCATTTATTTGACTTTTTTGCCAGTCTTTTTATTAAGTCTTGTTAAAATAAAAAAAATAACAGTATTGAATAAATATGAAAAATTTCTAGATGCCATATGTACATTTCAAGGAGTTTATTACATATTTGTTGACAGTAACGGATTTGACATGTTTGATACATAATACAAAATTACCAATGTTAAATAAATATGGAAAAATTAGGAATGTTATGTACATTTCAAGGAGTAACCTCTCATCAGTAGCATTAGAACCGAAACATAGGAAGTCACAGGTCCAAACATAGCAAAAGAAGCACTCAAATCCAAACAAACCGAAATGGGAAGCCAAATTCAACGACAGGGACAACTACTACGTGAAATACTTTTCGATGCTTTACGTATTTTTAGTGCTTTAGAATTTTAGGAAATGCAGCAAATTTCTGTAAAACATTGTTTGATAAATTTCATGTCGAAAAAGTCTGACAACTCGGCTGGTGAATACCCTCGGGAGACCTGGATTCCCCCAGTGGAGGCATCGACCAAGTGGTTTCAAAATACAAAATTTCTAATGTTGAATAAATATGGAAATTTTCTGTATGCCATATGTATATTTCAAGGAGCAACCTCTCATCAGTATTATTCGAACCTTCGAACGAAAACATAGGAAGTCAAAGATCCGAACATAGCAAATAAATCACTCAAATCCAAAAAAATCGAATAGGAAAGCAAAATCCGACGTCGGAGACAACAAAAAACTGCAATACCTTTTGGTATATATATATATATATATATATATATATATATATATATATATATACAACGTCTAGAAAATGTACAACGACGCAAAATAAAATACAAATATAAATAAAATAATAACGAAATATTTCGAGAAACAGATTCTCTTCTTCCTTTATATCCAGTTCATTTTTCTATTCATGTAATATGAAAAATGAAAAAAATATACGTTTCTATAAAAGTGACCGAAATGAGTTCAGTTATCAGCACAGTTTAAAATATTCAAATTAAGAAAACATTTTTTTTTTCAAATTTCCACGCATTTGCCTTCATCTGTCGCACAGATGTTAAACCAAATTAATAATGCTAAGCTACTGATGAATATGTAAATTGTTAAGTAGTTTCGACTCGTTAATTGCGATAATTCAGCCTTTCCAAATCAGATACTTTTCAACAATCACCAAAAAAAAAAAAACAAAAACAAAAAAAAATAGAAGTGCGAACGTCTTGATTGACGCGTTAAACAACGATCAATTAGTTTATCAAACAATCTTGGTTATTTTGTCACAAAGTCACTATCTTTTTGAAGTTATTACATTGAGGAGTACTGGTTTATTAGATAGCAACATGTACAACAAGGAAAATATTTTGTTTTCTCTATTATATTGTTAAAACCCTACTGCATCTTAAGTGACCAACGCAACAACATAAACCGCATCGAACGTCGACACTATTGATATGAAAATGAAAAGTTATGAATATGAAAATGAAAATGAAAAGTTATGAATATGAAAATGAAAAGTTATGAATATGTAAATGAAAATTTATGAATATGAAAATAAAAAATTATGATTCAGTCAGAAAGACTGCATCCTGTGAATTCCAAACACAAGAAAAATAAATATATATATAAGGAATATACATATCTGCAGGCTTCCACAGGGCCTTCAACAATGGTAGAATACCCCTTCTTGTAAAAAGTTGTAAATAGCCCCAAATATAGAACGAGAAAACAGTTTTTACGGTTATTGGTTTGATTAATAAGTCGCTGCTTACCGGCTAGTCATGCAAGTGAAGTCGACCGTTTCTGCATCTGGATGTTTGGAACTGACGCTATATAAAACATTGTCCAATCTTAAATATTTTGGTCATGCTAATGAACTGTAAAACTGTATTTTAATGTGTCCTTAATCACATTCCACAAAGGTATTCCACACTAGACTTATACGCTCTCATACCCAATATGTTCTCTTTTTTCTCTTTTTTCCATTTTAGCATGTTTAGGTCGCTTCTAAAAGACTGAAAACACGGAAAGGCCTTGAAAAGTAATGCACTTAGTAGTGGTCCCTGCCGTCCGATTTGGCTTCCCATTTCGATTTGTTTGGTTGAAAGCTTCTTTTGCTATATTTGAATTTTTGACTTCCTATGTTTCGGTTTTAATGCTTCTGATGAGAGGTTACTTCTTGAAATGTACATATAGCATACCTCATTTTCCATATTTATTTAACATTGATAATTTTGTATTTTAAAACCACTGGGTCGATACCTCTGCTGGTGGAACATTGGTCCCCGAGGGTATTCACCAGCCCTGTTGTCAGATTTGTCTGACATGAAATTTATCAAAAAATGTTTCACATGAATTTGCTGCATTTGCTAAAATTTAAAAAAAAAAACTGAAAATACGGAAAGGCCTTGAAAAGTAATGCACTTATTAGTGGTCCCTGCCGTCCGATTTGGCTTCCCATTTATATTTGAACTTTTGACTTCCTATGTTTCGGTTCTAATGCTACTGATGAGAGGTTACTCCTTGAAATGTACATATAGCATACCTAAATTTTCCATATTTATTTATTTAACATTGGTAATTTTGTATTTTTACTACCACCCATAATGATAAATGTCATCAGACAACTGAATTTTATTATAAAACTACTAGACTAATAATGCAGACAAATTTAAATAGAATTTGTCTAGATTGACTAACTGTTTTAAAAAAACTTATCTGAAAACAAAATCGTTACATTTTAAACTGATCCAAATACTCTGGGTTTCTTATTATTCGTTGTATACCCATTTTCGTGGGTGCCAGTGAACTACGAAATTAAATATCCAACGAAAAATTATAGTTAAAATAAAGTTAAACTTGAATGCAGATCGAAACCACGGAGTTTTGATAAACCTTCCCGAGAAAACCAAATACAAATTGTGTTTGGTTACAGACATATGGTAAGATTTTACACCTCCAAATGATGCAGTGGTGTCTTTTTTGTCTAGGTTAACAAATAAACTTTAAAAAAAAATTTCAAAATAGTTTTACTGGGTAATTGTTCGTGGTATTCACTTTCGGTTTTATTTTTGTTGAGTATTTGAAGTGTTCATCCTTTATGAAACGGATAACCTTAATACGATACTAGTAATCGAAAGTAATTATTTGTGCTTTGATCATATCTTGATTAAAATATTCATTTACAATTGAAACCATTTAATTAAACTGTTTTATACTTATAAATATTTATCTAGCATCAAATAATGATAATTTAACTTAGAATCACATCAGCTAATTTGTCATTTAGACTTTTTTTAAAAACATCAGCACTTCACTGTACAATGTTAATGTATGATTAAAAAGTTTATCGTTATTATTTTGACAATTTCTGATGTACAAAACCACAAATTTAAGTATTTCAACATTATTTTAATTTTCATAAGGTAGCAATCCACGAAATTACGTATCCCACAAAATGTCTTTTTTCCTCTATCCACGAAAATTGATACCCACGAAAATAAGTGAATCCACAGTAGGTACAGCAAGAGATGTATAAATAAAACATTTTGAATGCCAATAGTAAACTTGGAACTGATAAAATGACATCTAATTTGAAGATCCATACAACCTCGTAGTTAGCTGAAAAAATAAATATGCCCTTGGGTCCGAACTACGCAATGCAGCCCAAACTAAATGTTTGCCATATTCGCTCAATGTAAGGTCTGCATTTGGTAATAAAAGAATACAAATGTTTGTTTTAATTAAAATTAACTTCCTGTCGAGTTCGAGTTTTTATGAGAATAGTATTTCTAGTCAAACAATCCTAACAGAAAAATGATATCAAATATTTTCGGTAGTACATTTTCATTTGTTTGCAAACCGTTTTATCTCCTGGTCAACGTCAACAGAAAAACCTATATTGATGTTCATATGGTGCACCTCATTACATATACAAGAATGCATTGATCAATCAACAGTCATGCATATTGATATTTTTGTACTGGAAATTTAAATTTAAATTTAAATTTATTGTATCTTTGTTTTTGCTGTATTATTTTTAAAGGAATTCGAAGATACACAAGGGAAAGACAAAAATCGTTAAGTCAGAAGACGGACAAGACCATGGTCAATACAATGAAACGAAAGAGAAACATAGAACACACAACACTTCACTGAAAACCAAAGCTGGAGAAACAAAAAACCCTACAAAAACCAAGGTGAGTTCAGGTGGTCCGGTAGGGTAATCAACTCCTGCTCCACTAGTGCACCCGTCGTCGTATTGAGTAGACAAATCTAGTGTATAGTCAAAATCGATGTAAGTCAGTTATTCACAACCGGTATAGGAACAGATTTGTAATCCCGCCAGTATTAATGTGTCCATTGTCAAATGTGAAAAACCAAATCATGATGGCGACCAAAAAATTTCCCTGAGAAAACCGTTGCTCAGTTGCTTTCCTGTCAGCTGCAACCCTCTATCAATACAATCCTGATAGGAAGAACAAGCCCTGGGGTAGCGTATTAACTGAGAAATATTATGCAGGTGCTGAATGCTGCTTGACATGAACCGAAAGTTTACAATGGGAAAATCAAAGTCATCTCTTTTGTCGTAAAGTTTCGTTCTTAATCAGCAGTTACTGTCAAATGTAAGTCTAGGTATGAAACACACCTTTCTGTTCCTGTAGTATCTTTGATTTCAAATTAATTGCGATAGATGCGGCCAACATAGTCACCAAATTTAGAATTATTCAGTGAAAGAACATCATCTATATAGCGGAACGTAAAACCAAACGATTGGGCCATCCTTTTCTCTTTTCTCTACAGAAGGCTCTGTATGAAGTCAGCTTCATACGAACAAAGGAATCAATCGGCGAGAAGGGGTGCACAGTTGGTCACTATTTGAATGCCGACAGTTTGTTGAAACACACATTTGCCAATCATTACAAAAATGTGGTCAGTCAAGAAATCTAGTCATCCTCAGAGTACTTTTTGTTAGAATCAGAGTGGTTAATAACAAAATAATATTTTCTCTCCCTAGCACCAAATATTTGTATCTGCGTTTGCCATCTTTTAAGTTTCGTTTTCATTTTACTTAAATTAATATGCCATATCGAGCAAAAGTAATGCTCATATTTCATAAATTAACCCCTTATATTACAAACAGAATCGTTTATGTGGTAAAAAAATCATAACAAGCTTTTTCTTATGAGGTGATAACTGGTATTGTAAATATATATTTTTCAAATATTTATCTTGCTCTTAAGTCAGTTAAAAACTTTTACGATTATGTAGATATGAGATTTATTATCTGCGAAAATCTCATGGAGATTATATCAATATATTTTGGAATAATTTGTTCTTTACTTACTTAAGAAACTTCGAGATAACAGATTTATTAACTGTAGAAAGTTTAAAATGACATCATCTGTCACTTTCTTAAAACCAATGAATTAAAACGGACAAAGGCTGTTTGTAGCTCAACATATCTGAAAAATTTATAATTTTTATAAGGTTTTTATTGCAGTTGTTCTATTTACAGTTGGGCTAGTTTTTCGACTCATCATGGGCTTTACCTTTTAGATCTTGATGCACCTCTTTCAACATTAATAAAATTAGGGTCTGTGACTTAAGTTAACAAATTTTTTTCCCTCTAAAAAATACATTTCTATCGCATTAGTCAACAACATGGTTATAACAGCGTCTACATGATTTTTAAGGCACCTTTTCAATTCTAGACTTTAGATTTAATCATGAATGAACTATATTAAAGAGGTCACTTTCTTGTATGGTAACTTCTCCTTCTTCCAAAAGGTGAAAGCTTGACTGTAACTAAGTATGGGATTTAAATACCAATCGTCGAGCATTACTATTGTACGTTACACAAACTGGGTCTCTCACTTGTTATCAATTTTAGAAAAACACCGTGAAGGAATCTTTACAAATCTTATAAAATGAAATATAAATGATTCCGGTGACTTTTGTATATTTTGGATTTTTTATACATGTTCTTAGTTTTTTCTCCTCTCATCTATAATATTGGAAAATTTGTTATTTTCCATTGTAACTATTTTTGCTCTCAGGAATTGGGAATTTTACAAAATGAAAAAAAAAAAAAAATCACATGAGCACAGAACAAACAACGACACCTGGGTTACCGAATCGGTTGCCGGAATGAAAGTGAATTTTATTTCTAACCCCCCTTTGAAATTTTGCAATTGCTTTTAGAGAGAACAGCCAAAATGAGAGAGACTCAGTTCATGAAACGTTTATTAAATCTTATAAACAATCCTTACTTGTGAACTACGAGAACTTATGATTTATAAGGGTTAGGTCACATGTTGAAAATAGGAGGTACTTAAAGACCAGACGTATTTCGTCTCATGTGAAACAAATGATTACCTCCAAGGCAGATATTTCCTTTTGAAATGTGATGTTAAATAAGTGATTTAGTCATTCATCAAAACATACTTGTATTAAAATGACATTTTGTAACTTAAACTGGCATAAATTAGATCTTGATTGAAGGTGAAGGTCAGATTATATTCCTTAAAGGTTATACATGTGATATATGCAACGCAACATTTAATGAAAAAAATGACATTAAGAATGTATAAGATCACTTCATTTTGCTTCAACACTATTTTAATGTTAAAATATATTAAAATAGGAGATGTGGCATGATTGATGATGATACAGCCATCACATAAATGACAGTCAAAATTTGACTTCTGTAGTTTCCAGTAGGATCTTCAATAATAAACAAGAGTCTATATCATACCGAAAGCTGTAAAATGCCCACAGACAACAATGGTGGAACTATTCCTAAAACACAACAAATAACCTAGTTAATTGAAAAAAAGTTGGACGAATAACAATAAAGACTTTTAAACAACAACAGACCACTGGACGACATGTTCCTGGATAGGGAAGGTACATTTAGTATCTTTACACCAATTTATAAGAGCTCAACCCTTCCCTTAAACCTTGAAAAATATAAATGAAAAAGACGCCCAGTCGTAGTGTTTGCTCTGAAGTTGGTTAAATGTATTTATTTAGAAAATGTACATTCATTATTTTACATTTATTATATTTTTAAAATAGTTTGTATGCTGTGTGTAGTTTGATTGTTCTGACAAACATTTTCCTTTAATAAAATGTCTACCATTCAAATATATAGATGCTGTATAAAGGACGCTGTGAAGTAAAACCTGTAAAGGTTTAATTAAAAAGAAATCGAGAGAAAATCAAAGGATCAGTTAAAGTGGTACACCTAGGAGATAACTCTTGACATCATTAAAATGTTTTCGATATTCCATCACATCAAAAGCAATTTCTGCATTCAATTGAAACAGATGAAAATAATCAGTTTTAATAAGATGCTTACACTACAAAAAATGATTGACACAAACGTACAAAAAATTTAACATAGGTCTACCCTTAAAAGAGGACAAGACGATAAACACAGCAAAAAAGACGAAGACAAACCTTAAGGGAAAACACACAACAAAAAACTCAACCCAAACATATAAATAGACTAAACTGATCCCAAAAAAGAAAGAAAAAAAAACAGAGAACTCAGATGTTTCGGAAATATTGATTAAAAACAAAATCCGTGCCTCTTTTAGAAAACCAAACAAGGAAAAATCAGTTCGAATTAAAGGGAATAAATATTTATATGTTTGTGTATTTAACTTTATTGATAATATATATTTAAGAAGACGATGAAGTGTTATAAGACGATTTTGACCTTCTGGTGTAGAGAGAGAGAGAGAGGGAGAGAGAGAGGGGGACTGATTGATGTACTCTACCAGGCTTTTAAGAAGGTCCGCACGTATCTTATCAGTGGATTCCATACAGAACAACCAGACCGTCTATTTATTTAAGGAAGTTACAATCTCTCTTGCATATCCCCATAAGTTGATACAAATGTGCACATCAACCATAAATGCTTATACTAATGTTAAATCAGATGACTAATGTGCTGCCTATTTGAGTGATCCAATCAATATATCATATATATTGCATCTTCATGTCTATTTGAATATTGTATATTCTCATTACCCGTCTTTAGATTTATATTAAGATGAACATGTCTCAGATGACATGGTTAATTTATAGACATATTACACTTCGGTGGTATTTTTAATATATATGTCAACGATTAATTGTAGTGTAAAAACAATTCTGACTGTGGTGGCTAAGTTAAATGTCAGAGGTGCTTCGAAAGCGCAGCATAATACGACCGCAGCACGTCGATATGTAAAAGGTGAGCAAATGAACCTTTGGGTAAGTGTAGACACAGTATTTTGCTGGGCACAGTAATTTGAATGGATCAGTGAGATTTAACCCCCTTTCTTTTCAAAACTTGCATTGTTCATAAGTAATCATTTGAAAACACCCCAACAAGATCCTATGAAAAATATAATTTTTCCATATTATATGAAATTGAATCTCCAAGCTTTGATCCCTTTCGGCTCGAAACGATAAGAGATAAAAAAAAGTCTGTTGGTATACTATTGAAAGCCTTCACTGAGAGGAATCTAATGCAAAAAAATCATCAAAATTAGATGAAAAAAAAATTGGCATCTCCTGCAAAATTGGATTTTTAATTCTTTGATCCATTTATACAAAAATAAATTCATGCTACAAAAATGCTTAGAGTTACTTTTGTTTTAACTTTTGTAAAATGAATGACTGTTTAAAAAAAGAATTTTAGGAAATGAAAATTATTTTGATAGATTTTATATCTATTGGTACCTATTTATGCGCAGTGTCAGTAGAAATCAGCTTAGTTGTACCAGAAATACAAAAAAAGACATTGTTGGAACTTTAATTTTTCACAGAAATCATCATTTTTCACATGAGCATAGGATAAACAACAACACATTTAATATTTCTTACATCTAATTTGGTTGCCTGTAAGATAGATATATCTCCTTCTAAATTCACTTTACAGGTTTAGTTATTGTTTTAAAAATGAACATCCAAAACATGAGAGACTCAGCTCAAGAAACGTGCATTAACAATTCATTTACATTTCGGAAAAAAGTATTTTATCCTCGCTTTGTTCGCAAACTTAGTATGGTTCCCGATAGTATTCAACAATTGAGTTGTCTCTTTTTGACATTTATCATATTATGTTTAATGGAGATTTGCTGTATTTGTTCAAATTTTAAACATTTAAAAAGAGGAGGCTTTGAAACGTATTGCCCCGAACAGTTGTCCCTTTTGCTTTGGATTTTGTTTCATACTTTTATTTCTTTGGATTCAAATTGTACTTCTTTTACTCGGTTTGTAACCAGAACTAAATGTTTTAGTTTTAATTCTACGGATAAGAGATTACTCTGTGCAATTGGCATATAACATATTAAAATCACAATACTAAGGCAACATTGGTAAACTTGTATTTAGTAACCGCCTCCATGGTGGACTGCTTATCGTGTTCGTCTCGTGGGTTCGATCAGTCAGAATAATGTGTCTGCTTTCGTGAGCTACAACGTTAAACGTCCTACTCATCATTCGGTCTAGTACAAAACGGGGTTCAATCACCATCACTGATTAATATGCTCTCGTGATGAACAGCTGACTATGCCTGACGTTTGAATACAAAACACCGGCTGGATGCGGATTCTGATTTTATCGTATCATGAGGGAACATACATCGGTTAATTTAGGAGTAGGAATTCGACGTTATACATATGCATACATAGGAAATAATACTATGGAAGAAAAATTTCTGATCTTTACGGTTATGCTTTTAAAACTATGTCTCAAATACAACTGTTGTAATGCATAAAACATGTTAATGTGATACAGATAGTGCTTCAATTTATTTTTACATTGTTGTGCCACATTGATAATCGATATTAAATTAAAACTGCGAGGATCTAATTGCTTTTCCATTTCTAAATGGTTATAAATGATAAATTTATGGCCAATATTTAAAAAAAATCTAAATGAGTATTTGAATTTCAAAATCAACTAGATGATTGTTTGTTTTTTTTTTATTTAGCCTTTGGTGTGGTCTTATTTTGTTCAAAAAATTGCCTCGTCACTCTCCTTGTATACCTTTTTAAGTTTACTTTAATTTCCTCGTTATAACATATTCAGAAAGTTAGATCATTTAATCTTATAGCAGTTCATATTTTGGTACAAACTTTGTAAACCTGTATTTTGGGAATACTAACGCAAATTAAAACTAATAAAAGTAATAATTTATGTTAAAATTATTTTCCTCTTAAACTCGATCTGACTTATGACAATGGGGTTGTCTGCCTATCAACATCTACTTCAAGACGTTGTGGACTCAGTGGAGGACTATGCTAGACAATGACTGAAACAAGAAAAGGTAGAGGTTGACACCCTTTCTAAATGACTCAAGACTGTAAGATAATTTATTCAGATTCGGATTTAAAAAATTACAAGGATCGATGAGCTGCTGTCTTGAGGGACTTGTCGCCTTTCATGAAAAATTTGTTGTTGTTCCAGCCGATTAAGCCTCAAATAACGTTATATTTGTTTGTAAAAAAACACTTACTTTATTGCTTGATAAAAGAACTTGGCACAAACGACAAGAAAAAAGACAAGTAAAATCTGGCTTCTGTGTTGTGGATACCAGAACTACACCAGCGTCCATAAATAGAAAGATATATAGCGGGTTTATCCAGGTGATGCAACAAGCTTCCTTCTAAATAACTTACAATTGTAAGTCGACAGCCAAAGAAGACCTTCAGAAGTACTGTGACAAAGCGTACTCCGATAGCGGTGTTAATCAAATGTGGATATTTTAAAATTCGAAAGATCTGCTTCAATACTTTAAATACGAATCTTTAAAATTTTGTACAAGTATTCAAACGTTTTTACTTTTTAACAATTTATACCTCGATTCCACATTCACAACTTGAAGACCGTCTTAAGAAATCGATACATCATTGTTACAAAAATAGAAATCCAAGATAGAAATAATTTATTTGGGATAAAAGACATGTCTTACTTTGTTATATAACAAATCACTTGTGCTAATTAATACAGTAAAGGTTATATTCTCAAATTGCTGGACTTTCTGATTGACAACATTTTTGTAGAATTTGGTTGGCGAGTTTTTCAATAGACTCTTGGAATTCCAATGGACACAAATTGTGCGCCCCTAAAAGCCGACTGTTTTTTACTCGTCAAACCTGATGTGAATATTGTCAAGAAGAAAATTAATAAAATTTACCATCTCCTCACAAATACAGAAACTGTATCTTTTGTTTTCAGCTTTGTCATCCTAAAAGAAAGATCGATCACTATTAGGACAAATATATTTGATTTGTGTTATCAAATGCTTTTTAATGTGACATAATGTGTTAACTTTGTAGTTGTCCCTGCCGTCGGATTTTGCTTCCCATTTCGATTTGTTTGGATTTTAGTGTTTCTCTTGCTATATTTGAATTTTTGACATCCTATGTTTTGGTTCTAACTCTAGATGAGACGATACTCCTTGAAATGTACATATAGCATACCTCCTTTTCCAGACTAATTTAACATTTGTAATTTTATATTATGATGAACATCAAAGTGGTCTCCATGTCTAACCAAGCGCAATCCTAGGTGGTAGATAGGGGCGGGCCCTCTGGCCCTCTCTTTGAGGGGCTGGCAGGTTGTTATACAGAAAACCTTGCATCGGTCCATACTTGGTGACGTTTGTGCAACTTCCATTTTGAAGATTTCGAAAAAGAGAACGCAAATACTGTTACCAAAGGGTAAATTTTCGTCCCTACCCATGGCTCCAATTTTCCAGTGGCAGTCAAATGCATCTGGCCTGTTGTTTCCCATCCCCACCACATTTCAATAATTTTCATAATTGTAATCTTGCTATCGCCCGGAAAATGCATGACATTTTTGCCTCTGGACATTAAGCAACATACAACTAACAAATAAACATAATGATATATTAAAATGTCGGTTTAATAAGGTTTTCATGAATTGATTATTAAAGGTGGAAAAATCGTACGGGTCAACCATTTCAAATGGTTTATCAAAATACCATTAAGGATAAAAAAACATTTAATTTGCCAATGTTCCAAGAATATTGTTTAGAAAAAGGTCAAGATAACAAGATTAATTTTATTCTATTTAATCTATATAATTTATTAAACCAGAAAAAAAAATATGTTTTATATTTAGTGCGGGAATAATTAATTTTGTTGAATTTATAGGGTTATTGCCGACATACATTAGTCTTTTGTTTTCTACATATTTAGGCTTTTTTCAGTCAGCAGAACTCTGGTTTAGTACAGAACTCATAACATTTATAAGAGAGTAGAAAAAAAGCACAGTGACAAAATTGTCACTATATATTAATTTGATGGACTGTTCTATTGTTTATCTTTTTTAACCAGTCCGGAAATTTATAAAATGAATACAAGTTTTGAAAGTCCAATATACCGAACAGACGGATAGTATACTTCTTTTTTGCGTCCAGATTCAATTTCTCACCCACGTAAAAATAAACTGAAAGAACGACCCGCACTCAATATTGTTTTTGGAAATTTTTATTCTGATATTAAAGTTTAAATTTGTGTGAAATGGGAGATAACTTCAAAGTAAATTTCAATATGTTTTTGCTCAGGATAGTAGTTTACCAAATTTACTTCTTTTGAAATTTAATGCTAACTTTTTTATATATTTTATTTCACAATCTTGACTCATATTTGAGATAATTATACACGAAGGATACAACCACATAAACCACGCATAATGTGTTTTAACAACATTTTCTGAAAGCAATTTCATATTCAAATATACGTATTTATAAGGTTTTTTCCTTATCATTTTA
Organism: Geukensia granosissima; assembly: GCA_032357055.1. Classification (NCBI taxonomy): domain Eukaryota; kingdom Metazoa; phylum Mollusca; class Bivalvia; order Mytilida; family Mytilidae; genus Geukensia; species Geukensia granosissima. The sequence continues at coordinate 14,899 of JAULBM010330304.1, forward strand.
ATGCGTTTTTTAAGCTAGAGCAATTTTTTGAAAAACGAACAATTTGATTTCTTGGGTGGGTTAATTTTGCATAAAATAATAACCGAAGAGGATTGGACCTTGCAAAATATAATCTAAAATGTCATTTGCCTTTTTTTTAAAAAATAAAAATGATCAAAAACAATTGTACAAACATCAAAAAAGTAAAATTATCTGAACGGTGTCTTTGTTGGTACATGTACAAGTCAAGAAAATTAAGGTGAGTTAACTCAAGCAAAATTTTAAGGTCATTTTCATGACGAATAGGAAGTCATATTAGATAATTAAAAATTATTTATCTTTTTGGGGGGTAAATTGAGAATTTATTTTCCATTTGCACCTGCAAAATTACAGCGGATTTCGTTTTAACATCCCAAAAGTAATAAAAAAACGTAACAAAGCCTTGGTCGAGTGTAGAATATTGAAGTGCAAAGGCCAAGGTGACAAGACAAATTCTACACAAACTAAATGATAGAACGAAAACAAAAAGAACAAAGACTTGGATTCCACGAACTCCTTTGCAAATCACGAGTGGAATCAGGTTCTCCGAAAAGGTAAGCATTCGTTATCCTGCAAACGGCAACAGTCCTGATGTCCACGGGGTCAAATAGCGATGTCTAATTCGGGATAATCGCAAATCATGTCAAATCGAGAAAGAACTCCACGAACTCCTGTGCATACAAGGAGAAAAAATCGAGATCTCCGTAACGATTATTATTCCCTTTCCCGTGTGAAATCCTTTAACTCAATCCGGATTTACCTCAGTCCGAGAAGAGGTCAACTTATTGCTGAATTTCCGGCAACAGGTCCACAACTAGTTTATATACAGTAATATATAAAAGACATCTAATTTATGAGGGCGACCATAAAATCTAAGGAATGACGATTTCAACCATGATTGTTGTAGTAGAAATTAAGGCCACTGAAGCAATGCTCTCTTCTGAAAATCCTGATAATTGAGACAGGCACGATAGTTTCAAATCGATTTCGACACATAAACCTCGTAGGCGGGAGAATCAGGAATATTGCCACATAAATATGTGAAGTTTACAATAGTAAAGTTGAAGTCATCCCGTGTGGGGTAAATTTTAGAAAAAAAGTTTCCCTCTTGGTCAATTACGAGGAATTAAGTTTCACATGAAGCAGTGTTTTAGTCTGTGGTCTCTTTAATTTCTATTTCACTGGAATTTATTTGGTCGTAATGCTCACTGAGCATAGGATTATTCAATGACAAACCATCAGCGATAAAGCCATAAGTAAAATTAAACGATCTCGCTAAGTTCTTTTATTGCAGGAGTCTCTTGATTTATTCTGCGTGTAGAATATATTATTATGTATAGATTATGTTCTCATAGGTTAAATATTGAGAGTGGTCGTTTTAGACAAGTATCTAGAAATGAAAAATTGTGTGTTTATTGTGAGAATGAAGTTGAAGATGAGTTCCATTTCATTTAAAAATGTTCAAAATATTCAATTTTGCGAAGACAGTACATAAAACCATATTATTTTATTAATGTATCTGCTTTTAAACTGTTGCAACTGTTATCAACACAAAATGTTAAAGAATTATCTAATTAAGAAAAATATTTAAAATCTGCCTCAGATATTCGTTTTCGTGATACCAGAATGTAATTTTATTTATTAATTATTGTTTATTATATCAAACAAGTCTTGCCTCCGATTGTTATCTGTATGTATTTATAAGTATTTATACCTATAAGCTGTATTGCTTTTGGTTTCAAATAAACTATTAAACTATTCTGCTTCATACAAGTACAAAAAGAAGTCGGCGTGTAGAGACGCACAACTGTGCCAAATGGAATGCCAACGGTCTGTTGAAAAACTCGTAATTTTACTTAATACCAAATATTTATATCTTGGATTTCGGTTTTTTTATTATTTCAATCTGTCTTGAGCCACTTAACTACAAAATACACGACCAGAACTCGCAGCGTACGAGTGAATTTTATTTTGGTTTTGCCATGAGCTTTTAAAATAAAGGTATTGGAAGTGTTTTAATTTCATACAGTAAATTTTACACCAAACAGACTTTATTTATAGAACATGACAACGTTTTAAGTGGGAAAATTCGAAATTTTTAGCTGTACATTTTTGTATATACATGACATAGGAGATACTATAACCAGTGCTTTCACCACAACATTACAGTTCTTTGGTTTAACATGATTAATGCTGTCTTTCTCATTGGATCAATAATTTAGATTGCAAATGTTACTGGTTTGAAAATTGTATTGAATAAACATTTTTGTTAAGCAATGATTGATGAGCAACGATATTCAAAATATATTCGCATGTTGCAAAAATATTGAAATTCTTTAGTATTGTTGTTGCATTACCTAAGGTTTTATTTCAAAAGTTTTGCCATACGCATGCTGAAAATAACTATGCCTCTTTTGTAAGGAAAGTATTTTTTGTTTCAAATAGTTATGACACTAAAAATAATAACGCATAATTAATTTTGTTTTGGTGCCTCCCCAAATATAGAACTATTAACTCCTTTCGTAACAGTTCCAAAAAAACCCGTAAAAGATGAAAATTTATCAAAAAATAAAATTCTGACATCCTGGACGTTTTTGGAGCATTTTGGCTTTTTCCGCATTTTCAGGTTTTTTTCGGATCTTGTTGAAACTAGTTTCTATTGTCTTTATATGTAGAACGATTCAGCTTTGAATTTAAAACATGCAGTAAAAACCTTTCGCCTGTACATATAAACTGTAAAAACGTTTACAGAAATCTTAAAAAGTGAAATATTGAAATATCAATAAACACACCGGAGAAATCAGGCTAAAAAATAGGTGTGTTTACTTTAAGTCGACCGACCCTTTTCTGGCCCCCGACTCTAAACATTTTTTATGACAAAAACTTATTACTTCTGTATATTTTTGTTATATGTTGTAAAGCAGTATAAATTTAGCGAGGGATAATTCTTTCAAATAGGTTACTTGGTTGATACAAGTCTCTAGATAGAATAAGCTATATTTAAAACAGTTAAATACAAATAATAAGCACAACTGCACAAAAAAGCAAAAAATAAAATAAAAATAAATCTAGGCGATCTCAGACTGAACTGTAAATCAAGTTCACAATGTAAGTATGTTTGAGTATTCTGTCGAATGTAAGCAGAGACAGTATCATGTAGTTTTGATGGGCACTAATCTGGAAGGTACCGTTTCCTTATTTGGGAATGAATCGTTTCCTTATTCTGGAAGGAAGCGTTTTGTGTAAACATTCCAAAACGTTGTGATATACTTAAACAAAATGATTTCCTACCGAAATTTTTCACGGATTACATGGATTATGTAGTATATGAACTGGAATTGTTATTTATCAATAAATATATGGGAAGAAGTCTCACAATTCTTGTATTTTTGTTGATGTTTCAGTGCAAATGTCAGTCGCTTCCGTTCTTTTGCATTTTTGTTTTGTTATATGTATGATAGTTAGCTGATATTTTCATATTTGATTTTATAAATTCTTCAAAATGTCTTTGTTCCGTCAACTTCTTGTTCAGTCAAGAACAGCTTATTTTATTATGTAAAAATAATAACATTTACCTTCCTATGGCAAAGCGTCATTGTCGTCTGTGTACAAGATCGGAAAGGAAGCGTTCTCATTTTCGGAAAGGAAGCGTTTCCATCGATTTTTTCGGAAAGGAAGCGTTTTGAATATACACCGTGTTAATGAAATGTACAAATGTTTACACTATAGCAAAACAGATTAAACCTTTTACTACATAATCAAACATACATAGTGTAAGATCCATTATGTTATGTTATGTGATGTTATCTAATGGTTCTATATGGTTTATGACTAATTTCCTCTAAAAATAAAATCTTCTCTATCAATATTAGATTGCATGATCAGAGAATGGTTTGACTGCTGCTTTGAACTGGCAAATAAAAATGTCTATAGGATTATTCTGCAAAGTACCAGAAGTATCAACATGATCAATTCGAACATGAAGAATACGGGATAAACGTCAATCCGAGAAGAGGTTAACTTATTATTAATACATCAATGTAAAAAGGGCTGGATGAAAAAACGATATCATTAAATTTGGAAAACAATTATCAGCGACATTTTTGCTTTTCATCTCATACAAAAATCCCCTAACTTTACTTATGAAACATTTAGCTGCCGTGATTAATTAGAAAAGTAGTAAGTAACATTTAACACTTAATATGGTCGCCATCGAGGATTATTCCATATGATATCAGTGTATCTCAATTATTTGTGCACCTGTTACCGATAATTCAACAATAAGTTGACATTTTTGGATTATAGTCAGGAAAGGATTCGAAGACAGGGGATAATTACCTTTCCGATGCATTCGATCCTACTCCTGTTTTGTAAAAGAGTTCGTAGAGTCAAAGTCTTTGTTTTTTTCTCCGCTGTCGTCTTTTAGTTTGTTTCGGGTTTTCTTTTTAGTCTATGCAGTATTGATTTCTCGCATGCATAGCTATTCTACACCGGACTATATAATTGAGTTAATGTGTTGATTATAATGAACGTTTCGATATATCAAACATGTTTAAAAAGTTCAAAGGGTGGCTAAATATAGGTACTAATTAACTATAACATTTTTCTAATCATTATGGACTATAAGATTATGGATTTGAAAACAAATAAGTAAACCATTTTTTCATCGATCATGACCTTTTTCATGTGTTTTTCGAAATTATTCTCTTCATTGCCTATTTCATTTTGCATCTCACACTAACATTCATACTCTAATGAGTACAAAAAATTAAAATAAATATTTTCTAAAAATAGCCACACTATTTTATTCTGGAGATCTGTTAGCAACCAAGCATTAAGTAACTTTTTTAACAATAATATGTGACGATCTGTTAGCAAGCAAGCATTAAGTAACTTTTTTAACAATAATATGTGACGATTATTTGAAGCTTGTTACTGGAGTTTATTAACGATGTCCATTGCAATACCATTTCATTTCCTATAATGAAACATTATTATTTTTTTTAGAAAAAGAATATGGAATATATGCCAGAAGAATACGATCTGCATCTTACAAGTTTCTAACAAATATTCAAAAGCCGAAATGTAATTGCGTCTAAAGCAATTGTCTGAATTCACCTTCAACTGTGTTTATTTAAAGTGTTAAATACCAGTTTTCATTTTGCCTGGAAAACTAGGTACTTTACTGCTCTCAGTGTTACGAAAATATGCGATTGTGCAATATAAAGGAGTAGGTACGTTAAGCTGTATATTTGGCCCAAATTTTAGATTTTGTGACACAACAATAAGTTGTTGTGAAAATGCTGTCTAATAATTGTCTTTTAATAATTCATTACTTTTTCTTGTATACTTTTCGTCATTTCGACAAAACGAAAGGGTATATTTGACAATTTTGACAAGAATTTAACATTTTCGGTAAAAACACTCAATTTTTAGAGGTGTTTTGTTAAAAAAAGAAATGATCACACAAAAACATCACGAAGATATTTTAACCAAGCATTTCTACTCGATATATCTTTAATTGTGCAAAGTTAGGTTGTGATGCTTTTGTGCGACCTTTATTAAAATCGACAAAATAGTATCAAAAATTGCATCAAATTAACTAATTTCTTAGTATTTTCACATTTAAAGCAGATTTTGTGTGTCATGTGACCATTGTAGAACTAATTAAACTAAAACTTTTTTTAATTTTCTTTTTATAGACATTATTCAATACAATAAATATAAAATAATAGATATTAGCCAATTTTCATTTTTTTGCCAAATTCTATAGCCAAAAATGGGCCTTAACGACCCTCGTCCTTTAACTAGATTGGCGTCACATGATTATATTCCATGTGTTCTTTTAACGTTTTAACTTGGCAGGAAATCCGGAACCGCAAAAAGAAGATTCATCATTTGAGGATGTTTGGTGCTCCATTTAGCCTTTACTGTCGGATTCTTGTACTCCTCTGGATTTATTAATTTAGTAGTTACTTTAATATTCTTTTGCCCAATCTCCCACTCTACTTTTCATAATTCCATCAAACTCATTGTAAAATTCCATGAGAGTTTTCAGTAAGTTTTTTTCTTTATGAGTTTTAATAATTAGACCTATATAAAATCCAAAGAATCCTTTTCCCCGCTAAATTCTTTATACAATCATATATCAAAAACGAGCGCATTAGCCCATTTTTTCTGTTGATTTTGTTTTGAATAAGAATGGTTCTAAAATCATATATAATTTCTATTAATTTTGTATCACAGCAGCAAACATCGTTAATGTCTTAGTTGGGCGATAAAATCTGTGATGATACCTGGCCCCATGGCCGATGGAAACTATGTGGTTATGGTTCATATTGTTATTCGTTCACCGTTTTTCTTTAGAATTAATAGATAAACATTTTGTATTTTAGCAGCTTTCGCACCGTCCGTTATGATATGGACTCCGGCTCAATATTGACGGCCGTACTGAGACTTATAAAAGTTTAACTTCGACTGTTATTTGGCGGATGTCTCATGCAATAACTCCCTTTTTTAAAAGAAAATATTATACGAAAGATCATATCTTCACCTTCTTGGTTTTCAATAATAATATGTTGTCCTATATCTGCTTTTGAAATGAAACTAAAAATCGTTGTTAGCAAGGTTTACCAAAGAACACATCAAACCGCATCCAGGTTATGAAAGATCTACATACAAGAAAGTTCCTAATAAAAACAATCTTGAGACGCAACGGTCATAGCACTTACTGGGGTTATTTTTAAAAGCCTCTTACTTTTTTCGGAACACTTGGCCCGGTTCCTTTTGTATACAATTCTGACTGGACAAGATTTGAAACTATCATGATTTGACTTCAAATTTTTACACTTTGAACCTGAAGACGGTTTAATGTCAAATCGCATCATCAAGGGACAATTTTAGATCTAATAATTATATTTGACATGCAATTATATGTCAGTGCCAGACGAAAACTTGACATTTTTTTAACAATAAACTAGTATAAATTTAAAAGTCAATTGGAAAAGGTAAGAATATACGAACCCCTACATTTTGATTTTTTTATACCGCCTTTTAAGTTGCAAACCCTCTCTTTTAAATATTGACTTTCATATATATAAAACTATGTCACAATAAATAAAAAAAAAGGAAAATATATTTCTAAATTTAATATATTGTATCATAAACTATTAAATATCAATTACAAATAAAATTTACTATAAACTACTAAATATGTGAAGTTTTTACGGCACATTTTAAGTTGCAGATGTATAAAAGCCAACGACCATGATTGAAAAACAGGACCCTTATTGAATCTGTACGACAATATTCAAAGGTAAGCAAATATAATATCAATGATTTTTAAGCATTTCATTCTTGAGCTACATTTACTGTTATTCTTTCATCAAACGTGTGAAACAAATGACATTTTCTTTTTTTACTGTTCTCATGATGCTGTGTTCTTTCACTGATATACTTTGTTGCCTTTCAGACAAGAAAAACATTTTCCATAACCTTATCTCACAATTGACTGGAGTTTCTAATTCAATGTTTATTCAACTTTGCTTAACAACGTATTTTTAACGGTATGTGACGTCTGCAATTTTACTAGTGCCAAAATAGTATTAGGACAGAAGATGATAATTCCTTTGTTCAAATCAAAATATCTATTTGCACGACTCTTTTTACAGGTTATTATATCACAAGGATAATTCATGTTGTAATTATCAATTGCGCCTTTTAGATGTGGGCAAAACAGGCAGCTATGTATCTTCCAATCATAGTATTGACGACTGATATTGGTAAGACATTTGTTGTGGTGTTGCGAACATTACTGACATTCAGCCAGATCTCGCAAAGGACTATTTCTAGCCGTCGTGGTTTTACAGAAATTATTTTAAGTCACTAATCTTAACTTAATTTCCGTTTTCGGAGATCTGAACTCCATCTTTTTATTTTCAGTTTTATTTTTAAAATTCAATCAAAAGTAATTGCGAGAATCGGTCGTTGGCGATATACGAATACCTGTCATCATGAATGTGGAAGATTTTCTTTAATTTCTGGGCTTCTATAATCAATAAGCCTCATATTTTTAGGGTTTAAATGTATTAAATTTGAATTGTCTTTATTATACAACAGTATGAAACTTTATAAAAAGAAAAAGGAATTCGAAGATACCAAAGGGGCAGACAGAAATCGTTAAGTCGAGGACAGACAAGACCATGGCCAACA
>JAULBM010330305.1:0-13068 GCA_032357055.1 Geukensia granosissima
GTTGGCCATGGTCTTGTCTGTCCTCGACTTAACGATTTCTGTCTGCCCCTTTGGTATCTTCGAATTCTTTTTAGAAATATGCTTGACATCAGTTACTACAAGCACTCATTGGAGATGCATATGCTTTATGCGCTCTTTTTGTTTCGTATATTAATTGTAACTAAGGTACATTCTAGTCGGATTGAGCATTTTTCTGTTTGATTTTTATGGCTTAACGGTAATTGCTTTGTATTCTCTTTTTTATTCATTTGACCAATGGTTGGGAAGTGTTAGGTACCCACTAAACTAGTATAACCCAACCACATGTCTCTTGTGCCTGTTCCATGCCAGTAAATGTGGCCATAAGTTTGTCTTTTTGTTGAATATTTTGTTACAAGTACATTTTTTATTATATACACTTGGTCGTAAATATGGAATGTTGACATTTTCCGAGTCAAAATTTCAACTTTGGAGACTTGCATGCAACAACTATGAGCCAGAGTGCAAAAAGTCTTTACGCAAATCTCCTTATTTTACATCAAGCTACTAAAGTGTCCGATTCAAGATTTTTGTGCGATGGCTAGTTTTATGAGTTCTGAAAACCACATTTTTGTCAAAAAATTGCTTATTTTGTATTCCAGATAGAATCCTTTGAAATGTTTTAATTTATCCAAATATTATTTAACTATCTTCTAATATCATCCTGCAAGCATCATCTGTCATTTTCTTAAAGGAAGTTTGCTTGACAAAGGCTAGCTATACTTATTTATAATGTAAGTTCGAAAATAAAAGTATTCCATATTTATGAGCAAGAGTATAATTAAAACTTAAATATAAGATATAACAAAAGTATCGACCTAAAAACTGTACTCGCAGTTGCTGTATGCTAAACGCTTTTAGTTGCTTGATTCAGTAAATGCACGCCACAGATATATTCAGTTCTCGGAGTGTGTTCCGACATTTAATGACGTCATAAGACACATATTTGCCAGTTTGGTATCATATTTTGATTACATAGTTAATAGTTTGAAAAACATAATACGAATTCTGATACTTTTGATCTCGGACGCATAATAGAACAATCAATCCTAAGATTAAAAAAATATTGAAAACAAAATTGAGTTCAATGGTAAGTTGGATACCTACCAAAATTAAAATTTAATTTTTATTTTCAGGAAAGAAATTAATTCAAATGATATTGAACAAAGAATTTCCTTTTCGGTTTCCATTACTTAGAAGTTGAAAAGGGCAAAAACAAAATTAAACATGTGAGATTTTTGTTTTTCTTGTTTGGGAGTTTAACGTGAAATTTTATATTACGCATACAGGATTTTTTATTTAGGCTTAGAGCTTTTCTCACGGATAGGTATCCAACCCTTGTTTTGGTCCCTATAGATATGTAAATTACTCTGTTTTTCTCGTGGTTAGATCCAGTCTTTCTGAAAAGTATACCATATCTTTTCATTTTCATAAATACACCTCCATTTGAATGAACTATATAAACAGCGTTGATAGATGATTTCATCAGATGCATGTGACCAAAAGTCAAAAATAACTTGAAAATAAAATAAAAGCTTAAACTTTAATTTTTCTGAAGAACTGTCCAGATACGCTATTTAAACTATTTGTCGCAGTGTATAATAAGTTTTTTTTTTTCAATAAAAAGGAAAACAACATATATCCGGTCAATTACTAAAGACCGTAATGGAACTTGTAGAGCTTTGAGTGTCATTTGGTCGATAACTGGTTCAGACAATCATGTAACATCACCTATTTTTATATAACAAGCAGTTACCCAGGAATATTGCACATGTTCACAACAATAATGGTTGAGCGGACTGTCTATTCTTCATAAAGATAACCATGTCTTATTTACCAACAGCGGATATGGGTTTTCGTCTTTTATGTAGACTTTGAGTTAATTCTCTTTGATCAGAGATACAGATGGCTATTGATGATAGTAAACCCAATTAGAATCAATAATCATACATCTTTTGATATAGTTATATGATAATTCAGTGGTTGCTTTATTTTGAAATGATGTATCATGCTATCAATGGGCCTTAAATTGGAATAAAGTATCTATCTCAGACGTAAAGTAATTAGGCACATGTAAAGAACCTTCGCCGTAACAACACTATTCCGAGCCAGATGAAATTAAAGTCAAATCATATGTTATTATCCGACTGAGACAACCGTCATTCGTAACCGTTGGGTTTGGCTAGAGACTTTTTGTGGACAAAAACTGGTGTTAAAGGATACAAATTAACCAATGTTAAATAAATATGGTTTATTTCAATATGCTGTTTGTGCATTCCTGGGATTCATCTCCCAAAAAAACAAGGCCGCCGCAAGATCTTTGGTTGGCCTTGCTTTGAAATTCACCTTTTTTCCCAGGCATTGATTTAGAGTAAATGCGGCGTTAGCCGCAAAATTGGAAAACAAGGTCATGGGTCACGCAGGCTACTTGAACTTTCTATAAATTAAGTCTTTTGGTGTTATACCTTTCATATCAACAACAACAGTTTAACAATAAATTCCTTAAAAGAAGTGAAATTTAAACAGCACTTTGTGAACAATACCACTCTATATAATTCAGAAAATTGAAGGAATGCGATTGGATATTAGTTTTATATATTGTACATAAAATCATGTATTTGGCAGACTCGGTGGTGTAAAAGTTAGCGAGCTCGCCTCGACTGCAGAAGGTCGTGGGTTCGATCCCGGCCGGTTCAAACCAAAGACTTTAACATTGGTATTTGCTGCTTCTCCGCTTAGCACGCAGCATTTAGGAGAAAGAACAAAGAAAGGCTCAGCGTGTTTGTCTAGTGCAAAGCAGGGTTCATTCATCATCATCATTCATTAATATCCTTCGTCCTGAATATGTATGAGACACTTGTCGCTGGACGTTAAGCAACATTCAATCAATAAATCTATGTACTTGGTAGTCAAGTCATGATGACGACCAAAAATTTCTTATTTACTTCAATCTTTCTAAAGAATTAAGTTATGTCTTTGGTTAAAAACATTTCTTATATATCAGCAGTAACCGGTTGACAATAACTTCCTTAATATAAAGCAAGTGAGATTTAAAGAGCTCTAAACAATGTCACCATTTACAATTCTAGAAGTCGAGGTAATGCGATCTAGAAATTTTTAATTCATTTTTTGACATAAAATCATTTATTAATATAAGCATTGTCTACACAGATATTACAAACAATAGGACAACAAAACCGCCTACTCATTCCTAGAACCAGACGACGCAGCCGGTCTTGTGGAAATCTCCGCCATTCCTCCACTATTGCGTTGGTCAATTCGGCAATATTGCAACAACGTGGAACGCGCTGGTTCAATTTCCGACCAATAAAATCCCAAACGTGTTCAATTGGATTCATGTCCTGGGACATGACAGGCCACTCGAAGGTATCAATCGCCACCTGCTGTGAAAATGCGCGTACTAACCGAGCCCGGTGTGGTCTGGGATTATCGTCCATGAAGATGGATCTGTCGGCCAGTCGGTGGTTGTCGAAATGTGGCACCACATGCGCGACAAGCACGTTATCACGGTAACCAACGACATTGAGATTACCTTGAAGAACGTGCAAGGGTAACTTACAATTGAAAGAAAAGCACCCCCAAATAGTGACACCACCCCCACCAAAGGCTGTTGTGCCCATGATGTTTTCATCGCGATATGTGGTGTTTCTGTGCCGCCAGACCCGAACAAGACCGTCCACAGAGCGCAAGAGGAACCAACTATCGTTGGACCGATGAACACATCTCCAGTTTCGTATATTCTCATGGAGATGGTCACGTGACCAATTCAAGCGAGCTATCCGATGGCGTGCTGTCAGCGTCGGTCGTTTAATGGGTCTCCTTGCACGCAAATGCTGAGCATTGAGTCGAAACAGTCACATGGCCCACGAAAGGCAAACCTGCACGCATACGACCAGACGTGGTAAAATTATCCCTCCTGGCACGACGGGCTATGAGCCTATCCTCGTTTGGGGTAGTTTTTCGGGGCCTACCCGATCGCGAACGATCCTCCACCGTGCCTGTCGCTTGAAAACGATCCATAAGACGGTCAAACACGCTGTGACACCCTTCTGTTGCTTAAACCCGTCTGTGACATGCCAACTGCTTGCCATCTTTCCGCTATACTTAATTTTCGCATAACCATTACTTTTCCAGCAACTATGCACAATCTAAACTTCTACAACTAAAAATTGACAAACATGCCTTGTGTAATTACGTATCACAATAACTGAAAACCGGTTTTTAAACACAAAATAATCGATTGATGACGTATCGCATGTCAAATTGAAGTTTATGTTGACAAATATGTGGTCGCAAGACCACATTTTATAAATATAAATTTTAAAAAAGATAATTACAAAATAAATAAGGTGGCGCTTGACTTTTGTCGGAAAATTTGTTGAAATTTGTTGAAATTTATAGTATTATTGCAATCTAACAAAACTTGACACCTCATTTTCTGTTCAAACTCCAAATCCAAGTAGCATAATATTTCCCATATTTCATGCTACAATTATTGAATGTATTTAAAATATTGCAGAAGGATAGTTTTCACAGAAGGAGGGTAAGAGATAATCAGATGAGAAGAAAAAGCCAGTTAAAGAATAAAAATGAACTTAAATTTTTATGCCATGCATGTGTTCATATTTACCTATATTTTTATATTTTATTGTATTCAATTTTAAAATATTATTTAGTTCTTTGTCAAGTTAGTAGATTTTATTAGCATTTTATAGATACAATTATAAAAACATTTGTAGCAAAATATATTTATAAACACAGACTTGTTGTTTTATTGTATATGGGCTCATAATGTAGGTGAAGGCCATTCTTAGTTCATGTCATTATGAAATCTTTACTTTGAATCTGTAATCAATTTCAAGTTTCAGTCTTACCTTTACTAGTAGTAATATTACAATGATATATATTCAGAATTTTCAGCACACCATTTGCAAGTTTTCTTATTATAAGTAACTTTATTGGTATGATAATTTTTTATTTCCAACAATGGCATTTTTATACGACCACAAAAAATTTGTGTTATGTTATGGGTATTGTCTCTGACGGTCAGGATTTTGTCTGATCAGGACAAAATCAGCAAACCTGGTAGAGGATTGACCTTGCGTAGACAGTTAGGTTTCCGTTCAATAACTTAAGTTCTATTATTTGGATCCATTTTAAATTTCAACACAATGATCCCAATATAAAAATTAATTTTGGGTGATCTTGCCTCGACCATTTTTTAAGGAGGGTCTAAAATGGTATTTTTCAATTTTCAAATGTAAGTTTTTTTTATTTTTTGTCCAATTTTGATGGTTTTTTTTCTCTGTTTTCCCCATGAAAAATTCAACATAATAGGCTACAAGCATATTACTGTTATTCCGATATAGGGGGTCCAAAAATGGTGTCGCCCTAATTTTTGAAACTTTTATTTCTAATCCGATTTTGATGGTGTTTTTTCCAAATGATTCCTCATAAAAATACAATAACAGTTACTCAAAGCATTTTTGTAGCTTTTTCAGATGTTTGTGTAAAAGGCGTCAAAGGGTTAAAAATGCATTTGATTCCTCTCAATAAGAGCTTTCAGTAGTATTTCAACAAATTTTCTCTGTCTTTTACCGTTTTCCAGTGAAAAAGGATCAAATTAGTGGGGGGAGGTGAATTCAATTTCCTATAATATGGAAAAATTTTATTTTTAATCCGATTTTGATGGTGTTTTTTTCTAAATGATTCCTTATGAAAAATTACTAAAGTGACACCAGTGGTGGTATTTTATCCAGTCATATCACTGTGTACAACATTTTACTGTTTCCAGCACTTGACTGTGTCCAGTACATTATTGTGTCATACAAAATACTGTGTCCACAGTTATCTAAAGGTTCGTTTGTTCACCTTTCACACATCAACATGCTGATTTCGTAAGCACCCTAGTTTATATATGCAACAGTGAATATTAGAATTTATCATGTTCTGCTTTTTACAAAAAAGCAGTGTGGGATAGACCTGTGAGCACAAAAAATGGTTAAGATGTAAGTTTACTGTACTAGATAAATGAAAATGAACTGTTTTAAAATGTGCATAGAAATTATTTAGTTTCCTAGTTCTATATCAGCAGAATCATAATTTTTTTTTCTAATGAGAGTTATTCAGGTTTGTAATGCGACTGGCTGTAGTTAGGTAATGGATATGTGCAGTGCATATTTAAAATATTACTACTAGGTACTTGACAAAAATATAGTGATATGTGAGGGTGGCAATTTTGCAGGAATAGGTAAATTTAAATTTTCCTTTGGATTTGTTTCAATTAGATTTTTCAGCAGTATGACATCATATTTCCTCTTGTCTTTTAAAGATTAAATGAGTGAAAATTCAATTTTGATGACATGGAAAATTGTTTTTCATCAGATTTTCCAAATCTGTTTTTTTTTCAAATTGAATTCCTTATGAAAAATGTAACATAAATTTTGCTGGTTTTGTCACATCATGTGCTTGCGAAGCTCTCCAGTTTCCATTTGATTTGTCTCAATGAGAGGTTTCAGTAGTTTGTCAACATGTTTTCTTTTTACTGTTATAGAAAAAAGCTGTCAAAGGGACCAATTACAAGTGTATCGTGTAAGGCAGTTTAAGGTTGGTCGCACATTCATTTCTTTTTCTGATACGTTCCCTTTTTTACATTGGAAAATTTCTGTCATATTTATTAGCAACGATGCAAGTGTGAAAATACGGTTTACCTGAGTTAAATTCAGGTAGATATATAGCCAGTTTAAATCAACTGGGCTAAGTGAATATTTCTTTAGCTCACTCGGTAGCGGGGCTGGCTGGTAACATAGAGGTCCTGGGTTCGATCCCCGTTTGTGGCGATTGCAATTTTTTGTTGTTAATAATGCTCTCCTGTTACGTTTGGCGACTATCTAAAAAAAACCATGGTGTTTAGAGAGAGATAGAGCTAGTTGTAGAGTTTTCATCTGTTCATTGTATGAAAATCCTAAAAAAGGAAGGGAGAATTGTGACAGTATGGCATACCTGAGTTGTATTCAGGTAGATATATAGCCAGTTTAAATCTACAGTGCTAAGGAAATATTTCTTTAGCTCACTTGGTAGTGGGACTGGCTGGTAACATAGAGGTCCTGGGTTCGATCCCCAGTGGTAGCGATTGCAAATTTTGAGTTGTAAATAATGCTATACTGTTACACAGTTAAGCTTCCTGATATTTGGCATAGACCTTTTGTATGGGGAAGTGTATCGTGAAAGAAAGTTTAAAGCCAGTCACATAATCCCTTCCTCTTTGCCGAGACATTGACTATTTTTTATGCTGGATAACTTTTGTCACATTTTTCGCAGCAATTAGATACAGACCTTTGGTATTGGGAGGTGTATTATGGAAGACAGTTGCAAACCCGTCTTATGTCCACTTCCTGTTTGCAATATGCCGGAGCAAGCCATACACATCTTCCGAGGTAGACCCAATACTGTAAAGTTGAATTTTACAAATTTCAATGTTTGAATGATGTAAAACTATCTGTCCAACACAAATTCCAGTATCAGAAATAAAATTAGGGCATACAACTCAAGCACGGTAAAGCTTTTTTACAACCTCCACACAGCAACAGAAAAAAGACTCCATTAGAATATAAATGGAGTCATTTAAAAAATATAAGAATATTGAATATATGCCAGAAAGACACAACTTCCTTATCTTAATTTTTATATCAAGAATTTTCTAAAGACAAATTTAACTGTGCGCCAAGACACGCTAACGGCCAAAATCCAGAAAGGGTATTACAGTGTACAGCAAGATACACTGTCCACATTTAACCAAATGTTCATTTGTTCACCTTTCACATGTCAACATGCTGTGGTCGTATCATTCTGCGCTTATGAAGCACCTGAGTTTAAATTACTTAAGTTATTTTTAAAATGTATAGATTCAACCAATACCAATCGCCTTTTGAATTTAGTAGATCAGGACAAGATGAACCTTTCATCTCTAAAATTACTTGCCATCAGCATGATCAGATGGAGATCATGCAGTTTGATTGTCAATTTTTAGCCCACCTGACCCACAGGGCCATGTGAGCTTTTGTCATCACTTTGTGTCTGTCGTCGTCGTAGTTATGGATGTCGTCTTCTGTTAATTTTTCACCTTTTTATTTTCTTCTCTGAAACCACTGAACAGAATTCAACCAAACTTGGTAGAAATGTAAGCCAGGTGGTTCTTTACCAGCTTTTTGAAGTTGGTGCCGCCAGTGCCAATTACGTATTCTGACCGAACCAGATTTCAAATCTATTCTTGTCAGAAACTATAAAGTGGATTGAATTGTTACTTTACAGAAATGATTGTTAGATCGTCCTGTTCGTAACTTATGAATCGTTTGCCGATCGGAAATTCTAAATGGCCGCCATGACGAAATAGTTTAACATTGGACCCTAAGGGAATTTCACATTTTAGTCTTTTTTTTAAAACGGCTTTTACAGATTTCAATTTAACTCGGCAGAGATGTTCGGCAGGTGGTCCTTTACCAGATGTATGAAATTGTTGCCGATCCGACAATCAACATGGCCGCCAGGGCCAATTATGTGTTCTGATTGGTCCAGGTTTCAAACATCTTCTTGTCAGAAACTCCAAAGTGTATTGAAATTGTTTTTGCAGAAATGTATGTTAGATGGTCCTGTACTTGTGAATGAATCGTTTGTCGATCAGAAATTAAAGATGGCCGCCATAAAGTGTTCAGTCCAACTGGTTTCCTCAGAAACTGTGGCCTACATTCATATAAGCAAGAGACCCCACTCCTTCCCTCAATATATCACCTTGACCTATTTTCATGCATCAGTGACTAATTTTTTTTCTCGCCTCCGACGAAAGTTGCTGTAGGCGAGACAAAGCAGTCCAAATTCCATAGGCGTCGTCGGCGTCCACACTTTTTCAAACTCGCATAGTTGTGTAAAATCTGTATGGATATTAGTGAAACTTGCTCAGCAGCTTCTTCCATATTGAAATTTTCATGAAATTGATTTTTATTTTTCCGTATTTTGACGTATAACTGGACTTTTTGCTTGATTTTTGATTGGCCCTGAGGTTAAGTTTTTCAATGTTTAATGTCTTTGTCAATTCTTTATAGATAATAATGAAACTTGCTGAAAAGCTTCTCTACGACATATTGATTTTACCGCATTCTGGTAGGTTTGTTTTTTCATTAATTCTGGACAGTTTTTCTTTCATTTATTTAGGTAAAAGTTTTCAAAATTTGTATCTTATTAGATGTTGCCAAAAGTAGTTCAAATGCTTCTCTATGTTGAAAACATATTCCTCATGATAAAGTTCTGATTTTTTTCTCAGTTTTACTTTTTTGACTGAATATTGGACTTTTTTTTCTTAAAGTTTTGGTTAACCTTGAGGTTAAGTTTTTCAAAGTTTAATATCTTTGTCAAATCTGTATAGATAATGATGAAACTTGCTGAAAAGCTTCTCTAGGGCATATTGATTAAAGGAATTGGAAGATACAATAGGGGCATCCAGATTAAATTTTTAATTTATTTTTTCCGCATTCTGGCAGATAATTGGACTTTGTTTTTTCCATTGATTCAGGTATAAGTTTTCAAAATTAGTACAGCCTTGTCAAATCTTATTAGATGTTGCCAAAAGTAGCTCAAATGCTTCTCTATGTTGAAAACATATCTTTCAAGTTTGAAATTTTGATTTCTCAGTTTTGCGTTTTTTCACTGATTATTAGACTTAGTTTATTTTTTTTAAGTTTTGGTTAACCCTGAGGTTAATTTGTTTCAAAGTTTAATAATTATGACAGATCCTTAAGGATGATTGAAAATTGGAAAAAAATTATTGATTTTTCCACTTTTGGAAGGATAATCGGACTTATTTTATTCATTGGTTCAATGTGGGTATTTTTTTCAAATTGGCAAGGCTTTGTCAAATACTATAACATATTGTGGAAAGTGGTTCAAGTGCTTCTCTAAATTTAAAATATATCCTTCAGAATAAAATTTAAAAATTCCTCCCCAAGTTTTACATATTCTGACCGATAATTAAACTTCTGCTTTTTTCAAAATTTTGTTGAACCTTCAAATTAAAATTTTTTGAATTTCAATAGCTTTGTCAAATTTTTATGGATATTTATGAATCCTTACAGGGCTTCCCTTGAGCATATTTATATCATACAGATTTAGATTTCAAAATTTAAAAAAAATAATAATATAGCAGGCTAGACACCAAGTTCTGAGGAAGTGTATGCATTTTTTCTCAGAGACTGACGTGCCATGATCTAGCTTTATGTGCAGATCTGTTTGAGGAATCTTCCAGCATCTTAGCCAAAATAGGTCACATTGGCCAACTTTTAGTGCATCATTGATTCTAGTTAAGCTTTGCCTTGGACTTTTGTCATATACTGTATGGCTTGGCAATTAAATTTGATGCGCTAAATCTTTGGGAATCTTACAGAATGGTTATTCTTCCACCATTGACTCAAAATGTCAGGCTCGTGTTCTAACATACTGTGTGACCAACCATCATGTGTATTGGTGTGTAAATGTAACATTTGTAGACTAGCAGGATTGAACCAAAAATAGGCCATTGACCAACATTTCGTCATTGACTTTGGCTTCATTTTATCAATGAGTCCTCAGATACAACATGGCTTCCTATCATACATGTATAGTTCCTTAGCAAACATCAACTGACACTTAACATGGCATGAATGTTCCAGATGTGTTTTCCACAACAATTATGTTTTTTGATTGGCCCTTGTTACTAGTCCTTTACAATCATGGAACAAATTGTAAAAAAATAAAGACATTCAGACATATAAAAATTGCCAGGTACGCTATTATAGGCTCCGTGGATCCTCTGGTTTCAGTTTTTTTTCAAAACCTGAACTAATTGAATCATTTAATGGTGTGAGTGACCATTAAATGGTTCCCTGCCAAAATTATTTCGTTGGGGCCGATAAGAAATTCAATATGGTCGCCAGGACTAACCTTAAAGTAACATATGGATTTGTTAGATTACCTGTCAATTCGAGTCAAATATTACAATGATGTTCATTAGATTGTCCTTTATAAAAAAGGGTCGTTTGTGGCAGACAATGTAGTCTGTTTTACTTACACTTAAAAGCTCTTCATGTTTATCTAGCTGATTGAATTGTTTTGTTAGGAAAATGATCTGCTATTGTCCTTTACAAAAGTTATTTTTATGACAACAAAGAAGACCCCCACTGTCGAATTAAGTTTAACATTAGACCCTTAGGAAGTCTGTTCAATGTCTTTCCGTTTTAAACGACAAAACCGATTAGGTGAGGTAAATGATACTCTGAGGTTCCTCTTCCAAAGTTGTTTTCACCGATAATATATTAAAGATGGCAGTCGCAGCCTCACCCTATTTGACACTTTGGAGATCTGTTCAGATTTCGTCAATTTTGAAACTGCTAAATTGTAACCAATTCAAATGATTTCTTGTGTGAATGCTCTTTGGATAGATTTTACAAGAGTTATGTTTTGTACCTATTGGATAGCATTGGTTATTAAGTTGTATTCGTGCCTTTTGTCATACCACCATGCAAGTTTAGAGGGGTTTGAGCGCTTAAAAACATCTTTAATAGCCACACCGAAAATGTTATTTCCCTTGTTGTAAGACAGAAAACTTAATTCTTTTATCTTCATGTTTTACAATAACTATTTTTACTTCGTTAATCCGACTATTTCATTTTTTTATTTTTGGGCAATGTACAAGTCTTACGGTACATTGCCCAAAAATAAAACAAGATGAAATAATCGGATTTCGTCTACTTTGAAACTACTACACTGTAACCAATTCAAATGTTTAGTTGTGTGAATGATCTTTGGATCTTTGTTTCTTTTTAAAAGTCCAGTGTAGAATACTCATGTGACAAGACAAATTTAAAAGAAACTAAAAGATAAAACGTAAATAACAAAAGCTTGGACTTCACGAACTCCTTTACAAAACAGAAGTGGGATCAGGTGCTCCGGAAGGGTAAGCATCCCCAATCTTGCGCGCAACACACGTCATGGAATCCCAAATCTCGAATCCGGGTAAACGTCAATCCGAGAAGAGGTCAACTTATTTTTGTTTTACCGGTAACAGGTCCATAACTAGTTTAGATACATTGATACCATATGGATCAACCAATTCGTGATGGCGACCATAAAATTTTAGAAGGGACGACATCAACCTTGATTGGATGTATCCTTGTTGTAGTAATTTAGTAATTTATGCGACATCAGCAATGCTCTCTTCAGAAAATCCTGATACTTGGAACAGGCACGAGTCAACTGTGAAACATAAACCCCGTAGGCAAAGTAATATGTAGATGTTTCAAATTTTACATTGCGAATAGCTGGCTAAAAGCCAACCATTGCACATCTCATTTCTATTTTAAAGCAAATTTAATGTCTTTTTTTCAAATTCAACTCCCTGTCCATTGGCAGTAACATTTTAGCTGCCCTGGCATATGGAACACGACTTATCCCAGCTCATACATTTTCAAGAGAATGTGTCCAATACTGCGATTTTCTGGACAGAGAGTTAACACAAAAACTGCTTAATCAGGAAGGTGTTGCTCTTCAATTGAAGTCATCACTCTTTACGGTCGATCCCACAATCTTTGAGACCAATATACATCATTCGTTTCACACATGAAGATAGTCCGTTGGCTAAGTAGGTCTACCTTGCACCCCCCCCCCCCCAGGACTCATCCTCACCAATCTTTTTAAATTCGTTATTATACCCTTTTTCATATTTTAAATGTTAACAAGGATAATATTGGGATGCTTTTAGGTTAAACTGTGTTTTTGTACCCCACCATGTTATTTTTGCCTATTTTCGTTTCACATGTAATTTAAAGTTCACGGACGTTTAATAACATGTAAACATACATTAATCCATGCAAATATGGTTTTGCTGGAAAGGTAAATGTATGAGGTTTTCAAAACATGTCTTCTTTTTAAGTTTAATTGACTATCAAAAAAGTTATAGCAAAAATTCTAGCCCTACCCCTACCTAAATTTCCGGAAAACTCAATT
>JAULBM010330316.1:0-13068 GCA_032357055.1 Geukensia granosissima
GTGAGAGGGGTAAGCGGGGGGTATCCTTTGTGAGTTTTGCTCACAGTATGCCTTGTTTTAAATGCCTTTGAAAGGTGAAAGAACTAGATCACTTTAGTACATTTTAGCAACATTTGAAAGATACATGAAATTTCTTGGTGAACAATCCTCTAACTCAAAAAATTTTCATCATTTGTTCCTTGGGTTTTTGAGTAATTAAAGTTTAAATGTAGCCCAACTATTGCAGAATGCTGCATGAAAAAAAATTCATGTCAGGTGATATCATTTTAGTAAGTAATTGGTTGATACAACAACAACAATAACAACAATACTTTATTTTAAGAGGGTAACTCAGTTAGTTATAAAACTAATCTTCCCGAAACTGATATTGATATTTATTCCAAGTTCTGTGTAGAATATCCATGCAAGAGATCAAAAGTGCATAGCACAAAGAGACAAGACAAACCTGTTAAAAAACCTTCTAAAATAACAAAGGCTTGGACTCAACAAACTCTTTTACAAAACAGGAGTAGGAGCACCTCCAGAATGGTAAGCATCTCCTGTCTTGATCACGACACCTGTCTAGGAATCCTTAATTTCAAGTTCAGTGTCAAATCAGGAGGTCAAATTCGAATACTATCAATTCATGTCACATGGGGCAGGAATCTCACAAAATCTTGGTAAACAAAGAGTAGGATCAGGTGCTTTAGAAGGGAAAGCATCCCCTGTCTGGCATGTGACACCCATTATGGAATCCTTAAATTCTTATCTAGGTCAAAGTCAATCTGACAAGATGTCAACGTCTTGTTGAATTACCGATAACAGGTCCACAACTATTTAAGATACACTGATAACTGAATGATGGCAATTTTTGTTATGATGTCATATTTCTGGTTTCTTTGTAAGTTGTCATTTAAGTTGAGACATCATTTTTTTTCAGCAGGCCCACCTACCTACACACAGCTAGGAGGGAACCAGCCTGCCCAAAACTCACAACCAAATTCCTTTGCTCATTCCACTGCTGGTGGGTCTGGTCAAGTGATTTGGCCAACTGCCTCCCACTGGCAAGGAGGTGGAGCAGATGTCTCCCAGCAACAAGCACAGCCTTCACAGCAGTCAACACAACAGACTGAAGAATTCAGTGATATGCTTCAAATGTTGCAACAGCCCGGTGGACCTGAATTCAGTGACTTCACAATGTTTAATCCACTTGGTGATTGATAGCTTTTTGTGTTTATGAATTTTCATTTATATATGTGCCATTAAAGTTGAAACACATTTCCAGATTAAATAGAACACTTTTGTGAAGATAAAAATCATCATGAATGTGGTACATTCATGTAGAAACTGTTAAAATACATTTTTGTTTGTGTTAAAGAATATTAAGACCTGCAAAACAGAATATTAAATTTTGATACAATTTGATTTTAATGTTTTCTGATTTAAAATACATTTTTCCCAGCAAAAATTTTATAGAGAAAATCAGATTTTGCTTAAATAGTGACCTTTACTGAAAGATTTTTAATACCTACAATATTACTTAGGAAAATATCTATTTTCATTAGTTACATTGCAATAAGTATTGAATATCATGTGCAGTTATTGTGTCGCCTGCCCGCTTCTTTTGCGTCGTCGTCGGCATCACAAAATATTTCTGCCACATTTTTCTCAGGAACCACAGAAGCCAGCTTCCTGATAATTGGCACAGAGCATTTGATGGAGAACTGTATCTTGTAACGCAGTTTTGAATCTGCTGCACGCCCACTTCCTGTTTGACGCAGGCGACACATGTCTTCCAAGGAAGACCCAATACTAAGTTTTATTTTTACTTGCAATTGTTATGATCTCATCTCATATTTCTTGTTGTTTTTGTAAGGTTGTCCTCTCAATTCACTGTAAAATATTGCACTGAGTAATAGGTACGGTACATTGTGTATAGTCCGAATCTGATGGGAAAAAGACCATCATCTTTTCATCACTTTGTTTGTTTGACATGTAGATGAAGACTCATTTGTGCAGATTTTAAATTGCGCAAATTAACATTTCTTTTGTGCCAATAGCCATAATTGTTTTGGAACAGCAAAGTGATAAATTCAAATTAACTAAAATTAAAATTGTCTTCGGCCAATTTTGATCTTCTTTATCCTTGTTGACTTTAAGGGTTTTTTTTTTATATTCATTGCCCTGTTTGAAATCTCTCTAAAATCTATTTAAAACTGAGCGCAAAGTTCTTAAGCTCGGTCTTTTCCATGCTGTATCTACTATCAGTTTATGTATGAGCAGCCATCAAACATTGTAGATATACTCTCTCTGTTTTAAGTAAAAATAAAGAACAGATATGCAATAAATGTCAAAAGACTTGACCTCATTTCCTCAAAATTGCAAGATGAAGCTTTCCACATACTTAAAGCATAAAGGGTAAATAAATAAATTTGTCTTGTACATCATTTTTCTTAGTTGTGAATTTCATTTATTTGTATGTAAATTAACACTGGGAAAATGTTTGTTTTGAATTGATTATTTTTGTTGTAGTTTTCAAAAAGTTTTGTGTAATTGGGATTTGTTATAGAATTATTATTAGTTATTATTATTATTGAATATTAGTTGTTTATTTTGTCAGATGCATTATAATGTTTGACTGCTTTTCTGGTGGAACTTCTCTAATGTTTAGAGATAATTTTTTTCATTTTCTGTACTAGGATTGAACTGTACAAATGTACAACTGGTGTTGGGCAGGTGCACTTTGGACCATTTCAGAAATGCAATGGAATTCTTAAGGTATCCGGAAAATAATAAAAATGGCAGTCAATAACTTTTATTTTTTGTAAACAATCTTATGGAAATGGTGATCTTAGTTGTTCTTTTGAAATGTAATGTTGGTGGATAAATAAATTCTCTGAAAGCTGGTTTTATTTATCAAAATGTTTACTATAGATAAATAGTATTTCTGAAGTTTTTATAATCACATGGTTAATTGTTGTCCAAATTCCTTAAAACGTCATTTGTCTAATTGATTTTCCTTGATCAAGATATATTTACGAGGAGTCGGAGATAGCGCAATTTGTTTTACAAGGACGGAAGTTGAATTTCTGACATGGTCTATTCTTGTGCTCCTCAGAGTTCAAGTATACATCTATTTTGTTTGACTTAACACCCTAGATAATAGGAAGTCAGTTGTTGAAGTGTTTTTATGTGATAGTTAGTACTGATTTAAACGAAGAATATCTTACTATCCAAAATCATATCAAGCAGATAAGGAACCTATTTATTCAAAATGATAGAAAACTGAGAGAGGCAGAGCCTTTATTCCACAAACAGCTAAAGTCTGCAATATGTTTACAAGATGGGCATCTATTTTATTAATTTGTATTAAAAATTATTTTATTTTGCATTTTATGATGATATTTAAAGCAAACAAAGTCACTTATTTTATATTTACAAAAAATTTTAACCATCAAGTGTCAGAAGAAAATTTTCATTTTATCAACTATCTTTAAATGGATGGTATGAAGTTGCTCAAACTCTAAAAAAATTAATTAAGTCATTTTATAAATAACTATTGCTTTTGAACATTTGTTCCTTAAATGTAATGTGCTTTACATGCAGTTTAATTTCAAAGATGTGGATCTTGTCTTGTAGGCATATATTCCATATTCTTTTTTTTTAAACATGAAATTAAATTTTATATCAATTTTAGTCAGATATTCACAGTTCAAAACATTTCATTACTAATATAAAATTTCATCTTTATCATATTTTGTTAAACTATGTATAAACATTAACATTTTTATGAATATGAATCATTTGAACTTGCTGTAGTTCACATATATCACATTCACTTGATGCTTGCACAAAGAGCATAGTTTTTAAACCATTTCATCTTAGATTGTCCAACTTTCAGTGTAAATATATGTGCATGTTCACACAATGTAATGTATACCAAATCACCACTGTAAATATGTCATCTAAGACATGGCCAACATGGGTCTAGCATTTTTTTTCATATATTATATACAATGTTTAGTCACTAATACATGTTTGTTTATATGCATGTATGAAAATTTTATCCCATAAGCGTTAATTTCCAATGCCAAAGTGATTTCTTTATTATGCCCCTGCCTTCAGGCGACGGGTGCATTAAGTTTACCCAAGTATGAACATATGTCTGTTAATTTTCAGCAAAGATTTCTTGGCTTGTATATGAGGGATTTATTTTATATTTGTCTGAACCATTATCAGGGTGAGTTGTACTGTGTCTCTCTTTCAGGTACAAAATATGTCTACTTCCAGGTTGACGAGACATTGATTGAATTTCCGTTCTGTAGAAATTTCGTCAAAGATTTCTCGGCATGTGTATGTTTGATTGATTTGATTTTTGTCTGAAGCATTATTAGGGTGTGTTGTACCCTTTCTTCCTGTTCATGTCTGTTGTATGTCTACTTCCTGTTTCCTGGAGCACAGGCATGTGTGTCCCAAGGACACATTTTTTCTATGTTTTAAACCTTTTTAAGTAAAACATAATTTTTTGGTCAAATTCAATAAACCTGGACTTTAAGAAAAAGACTCAAAAAATTCAAATTATTAGACATGTACACATTTAATTTTGAAAATAATACTATCAATTTAAAATATTTAAGTTGTGTTTTTAGATATTTTCAACACTCTACAAGTTTAATGAACTTCTGAGAAATTGTCCATAAAATTCAAAATATTCCAAATTTTTGTAGAAATTATGAAATGAGTTACCTGTACTTCCAAATTTTGACAAATCTGACTCTTTTTTTAAGGAATTTGTTTTTATGACACCTTAATATCCTTATTACAGTTGCAAGTATTAAAACTATTCCATAAATTCTTAGAAATGGCTCTGAATTCAACTCAAAGGTTACAAATAAACCGTCCATTTTTGTACATAATGATATTTTGATAATCATCTCATTTTGATGAAAGAGACATTCCATTAATTTAAAATATAAATTGGTTTTGTTGTTTAAATGGCAAGGTACAATAAACACCCTTTTTGACTACGAAAATGAAAAATGTGTGATGATTCTGAATTATGTCACAAAATGATGTAAAATAAACATGAAAATATCATGAAAGATTTTATAAACAATTCGGTTCTTGCTGGGATACGATTCTTCTGCAGAATCCTGTCTGAATTTGTTTCTGTATGTAATTATTTATAGAACCACAGAGAATTTCTGGTAAATTCTGCAGGTCATGAAATGTCCAAATCCCATTCCTGTTCTTGACATCACGCTGATGTCACTAAAGATGCCTAATTTGTTTAGAATTATTTTTTTTACCAGCTGACAACATGTGTAAAGAATTATATTCAGTATCAATATTAGGTGGGTCTATGTTGGCACACATTTTTTAGCAAAAACTTAAAGGAAAATTTGCAAAATATTTTTTTTGAAAGAATTACACATTTTTCTTCAAAATCAGCATAATTATGAGGTTCAAAAATGCAGTAATATGCCTTTTGGGCTGGTCTGGTGAATAAATTATTAACCAGAGTTTATTTGAAAAAAAAATTAGTAAAATATATGCAGCTTTGTAGTATAATTGAATAACGGAACAAATAAGGGCTTTATTGTACCGTGTCCTTTCTGCCATGGTCAAAATGTGAATAAAGTATTCTTTTAGGTTAAGGGTAATTTTGGTTTTTATTTAAATGATTATTTTTTAAATCATTATAAGTTTTTATTTGTGTTAGAATGATGATCTTATCATCAATTGTAGATAATAGCTATTTCTATATAAATTTTGTACAGCATTTTTATGCATTTTATCTTGAATAACTTTAAGCAGCTATTATCAAAGAGAGGAACTTACCTTTTTAGACAATTTGTACCAATATCTATATTATATATTTACACCCTTTTTCTGGTATTTTTGGAATTATACAAATCAATTTGAGGGTTTTGTCAGGTGTACACTACTGGTATCGACTAGATCTCGCCTTGGACCACTTCTGGTCTTCATGGTTTTTGTGGGGATTTGAATGTTCAAATTTCAGTTTTCTTTTTTAAATTCAATCACTTGGTTCTGTACAAAAAAGTACAGTGGCAAAAATTGGTCCTGGAAAAGATTTGGTCGGATACCACAACACATGACAAAATCTGCTAAATTTTTATTTGCAGGTCACAATTAATGATCAGATGTAAAAAAAGTATTGTAAGATAAATAAGTAGCTTATCATAGAGTTGTGTTTAACAGCAGTGAAAAGAAGTAAGTTAGAGCATATATGAAGTTTGGAGTTCAAACTTTTTAATTTTTTTTAAATTTGATCTGAAAGAATGAATTGAGTACAATTGTATTATTTTCATTATTTCATTCTGCCCCCTTGTGGAATTCAGTACATTTTTTCAGTTTTATAAATCCATCCTCTTTTGCGTATCTAGAATCTGTATGTTAGTCACAAATTTCATTTTTTCCCATACAAACTTATTTGTGAGAATTCATTAAATAAGATACCCAAAAAATTTTTTAACAGGGATGTGACTCTTCTGCCATTTCATTGATTCTATGGCTTAGAATCATCTTTGTTTTTTTATAATGTTATTTTATATTTCTTTGATGGTATTTATATTGAATAATTCCATGAGTCACAATATGTTTAAATCCCATCCCTTAAATGTAGCCTCATGGTACAAGAGGAAGAATCAAATTTACAGATGCTTAAAGAAAATAATAGGATAGGATTCAATATTGACTTGGAAATCCCTTTTCCAGTACACTTATTTTGTACAAATTTATTTAAAAATTATTCTAATACTGAACGAGTTATGCTCTTTAGTTTATCTGAAGCTGGGATCTGTTGTAATATTAAGAATTACTATGAGGTTTTTATAGTAATCTGATAAAAGCAATTATAATTTTACATGTAATTGATTTCATCACTGAGAGTGAAATCATTGTTAATATACACCCATTGTCAATATCAGTGTTGTTATGTATGATTAATCGTCAATCAATAAATCAAAGTAATAAATATGATTTAGAATTATGTTTTTTGTTATATATAGGCATGTTAATTTGGCCTACATGTATTTTTCTAAAGCATTGAGCTTTAAAACAATCCTATTTCTATCACTTGGCATTAACTTTCATATTGAATGCTATTGTTTTTCTTACCTGTCATAAAAGTGAAACAACTAGGCAATGCTGAAAATAGTCCTGTGGTTTCAGAGCTGAAAACCCCTTCCATATTACAGTCAAACCTGCTGATGCTGTCACCTTGATTTAGCAATAAGCTGGTTTTAACAGCCACATTTTAATTTCCCTTTGCTGAATATTTGAGTCAAATAGAACCTTGAATAAACAGCCACCTGTCTTTAGCAGCCAATTTTACATCTTCCCTTTGGTGACCTGTAAATGCAGGTTTGATTGTCCTACTTTTTCCAAAATGTAACAATCAGCTGAATTTTTTTTAGAAAAACTCTGTCAGAACTGAATTACTAGGAAACAAATTTTTGAGATAATTGAAGCATTTACTGGTCTAGCAGCAAATGTCAATATGAAGAACAGCTAAAAGATCAATTACATGACTGAACCTGTAACACATTCACTTTTGTCAGGACATGTATTGTACTATTAAAGTACAAGACAATGGCTACTTTAGAAAAAGGAGATGTGGTATGATTGAATATGAGACAGCCATCCAAAACATGGAAATAATAAACATCTACAGGTAACCCTAAGGCTTCAATAATGGACACATGTACAGACCTGTAAATAACATTTGAACTGAAAGAAAGGAAACTAAATCATAAGCAAGATTACTTTCCCAAGTAATGGAGTCTGCAGTGAAATAATTTTCTGTGTTTACTTAAATGATAATGTTGTTTTAAAACAAGGATGGACTTGTTCACATAAAATTTGGAAGCATTAAAATAAATATAAGTGAACAGTAATGTTTATTTGAGTCCCAAGGACTATTTTGGTGATGGAAAGTTCATAGTTAGATTAACTTCAAGGTTTAGTCTAACATGTTTCCCTGGTTTTTATGTGTCATACCTCAACAAAAAATACAGATCGACTGGCAGCCAAAAAGCTACTTTTAAGACCTAAGGGATTTTATTTTAAATCCTGTACCTATATCCACAACCTACAAGCTGTAAAAGCACCCCCCTAATAAGTAAAATAAGTATGCAATGCAGAACAAGTCATATTTAACTGTCAACAATACTACCAAAAATGGAAATGTATCCTAAATTTGCAAATACTTCTAAAATTATAAATTTAGAAAGTTCCAATTTTAATTTTTTGACCTTTTCTGAGCATTAGTTAGGTTTATTTAACAATGTTTCAAAAGAATTTCACATACTTTGCAAAAAAGTTGAATTCTTTTGTTTAAGGCGTGAAAAGTTCATTTGCTTACTGGTAAAAATCTGATCATAGAAAATTGATGAGACTTTGGGATTATATTCAAATTTGCAATATTTTTAATTTCCATGCTCAGATTTTTACCCAGACAAATAGTGTTTTAGGGCCATTTCACCTTTCATGACCTCTCTCCATATGTGGTAGCAATCCTAACTGTTTAAACATAAAAACAATGACATCCATTGGATTACAGGTTCCAGACTTGGGACAGGCACATAAAATATGTGGCAGGGTTAAACATGTTTGTGAGTACTAAACCATACATCTAGACTTTGAGTTATATTACCTTATTTCCCAACATAAAATCTCACCTGTTTTTTCATGATTAAGTCAACAAGAAATTGATTTACATTTGTTTTATTTATAAGATGATGAGTAATATTCGTCCTCCAGTTCGAAGAGTTCCACTGACAATTCATCCTTTAGTGTCATCAATGTTTTGTCACATTCACTCTGGATACTTTTATATATTGTTGTGTTTGTAACAATGGAATCATTCACTGAAGGAAAGTCATTCAGAACTAAATACTGTTTCAGATCTGATACAAGCTTCATCAAGGACTCTCCTGCTCTCCCCTGAAATTATATTTAATCATATTTTTGAAAAAAAACAATAAGAGTATTACAGTTTCATATTTTAATAATTGTTTAATTTCTGACTGGTGCAATTTTATCTGAGTGTTAAAACTCTACTTAAACTATATACCATTTTGAACATTTTGCCACTTCCTATTGAGATGGGGTACAGTTGCCTTGACAATTATTCTTATCTATCATTTTTTAATATTTTGGCAAGCAGGAACAGTGCCAAAGACAGGTCAAACAATTGAAGGCAACAATGTTGTATGAAGACTGGATTTGTTGTAATACTGAAACAGGTTATCTTGGCACCACAATTTTTAAATCAAATTTCATGATGTTAATGCCTACTGTGACCTTGACTATAAACCAGGTTAACCTTGACTATATACCAGGTTTGACTACTGACAGGTGCCACTAGTGGAGCAGGAGTTGCTTATTCTTCCGGAGCCCCTTAACTCACACTGGTTTTTGTAGGATTCATGTTACTCCAGCTTTAGTTTTCAGTGTAGTGTTGTGTGTTCTATGTTTGTCTTTTGTTTCATTTTGTTGGCCAAGGTCTTGTCTGTCTTCTGACTTAACGATTTCTGTCTGCCCTTTTGGTATCTTTGAAATCCTTTGTCTATAAAAACTGTTAAACACTATTTAAATGCTTGGAGTAAGTTATGTTCTATTCAAAATACAAACCATTCTAAAATTCGATAAATTTTTTAAAAATATCCGATTTTGCATTTTTCATCCACATATATCTCGAAAAAGGTAAGATGTAGATAAACATTAGTTGAATTACTACTCAAAGCTCTCAATGAGACAAATAAAATAAACACTCCATCATAAGAGGATATAAAATAAAAATTGTCATTATCCGCAAAATTTGTTGGTCAATTCAACCCCTTTTTTTATTAAAAATTGTAAATGAAATAAAAATTTGGGGGTAAATTTTGACGCATGTTGAAAAAAAAATCATCTGGTAAAACCATAGAATATCAGTGTCATAAAGAGAATATGCACCTATAAGGCGAAAATAATGCTGAATTCCTTTTCTTCTGTTAACCTTACCACCCACCATTCTACACTTCCTCCCCACTTTGTATGGTTCAGCTTTCAAAAACACAGCATTCCTTATAATTATAGATCAAGATGGCCCCAAACATGCACATAATTAGTTCATCTTGCTATTTTTACTTTATAATGAGATGTATTTTTTTCAAATGTCTGTCTCTGAATATAGTAAATCAACAAATAAACAACATGATTTCATAGCAAAAGACAAACATTTAGTCAACATGGGTTTACGTCGATCCGAGAAGTGGTCAACTTATTTTTGTATTACCGGTAACAGATCCATAACTAGCTGAGATACACTGATATCATACGGATCAACCAATTCGTGATGGCGACCATTAACTATTGGAAAGGACGACTTCAACCTTGACTGGATGTATCCTTTTTGCACTAATTCATGCGACAAGAGAAATGCTGTCTTAAGAAAGTCCAGATACTTGGAAGCGGCACGAGAGTATCGAATCAACTGCAAAACATAAACCCCATAAGCAGGGGAAGCAAGAATATTGCCACATAAATATGGGAAGTTAACGATAGGAAAGTTGAAGTCATTCCGTTCGTCTTAAAACTTAGAAACAAGTTTTCCCTCTTAAACAATTTCGAGAACTAAATCTAGGTATGAAGCAGATTTTTTTAATCTGTGGTCTTCTTAATTTCTAGCTTGCTGGGATATTTGGTCGAGATGTGCACTGAACGTATGATTATTCATAGACAAAACAGCATCGATATACCGAAAAGTAAAATTGAACGATCTGACCAATTTTTTTTTGTTATTTCACAGTAGTACCTGAAAGAATTCTGCTTGATAAGAGTACAGAAACAAATCGGCTAGTAGGGACACACAATTTGTGCACATTAAATGTCAACGGCCTGTTGAAAACTCGCCCACCAAATCTACAAAAATGTTGTCAATCAGAAAGTCAGCATTCCGACATTATCTTATAATAAGAATTTAAGTTTTTCTGGAAAAGAAACTAATAATTAGTAGCAGAATGGACTAAAATCTTTCACATAGGTAACCTTACCCATTTGACAGTTATCTCCTGAGAATCCGTTCTGGCAAATACAAGAGTGTGTTCCATCTAAATCAGCAATACAAAAACCAGAGTTCTGACAAGGATTAGGATCACAAGAATCTACAATATAAACTTCCATTAATAAGGGCATTAATCAGCATACAAAAGACCGAAATCTGTCGACAGGGATTACGATCACATGGATCTACAATGTAAAGTTCCAGTTATATTTGTATTAATCTATTCATTATATAAATGCCTTTATTTTTACGTTCATAACCATAAATTGCAAAGGCTCTTTCTTCTAATACAGAGGTAACCCTTAGCTTAGTTTAGACTCAGTTTGTGCTTATTAAGTGGCATTGTATTGTATCCGGATTTCCAACAGTTTTGCTTCGAGCACCGCTGACTAGCTGTAAATCATTTGAATAGCCATATCGGAGAAAAACATTAATTTATTTCTTTAACATTTTCAGCTAAATTCGGGAATGTTTAAATTCGTCTAGCCATTTTACCTAAACTTTAACTTGGCAAAGACCATATATATTCCGATTTGTACATTGCCTTGGCTATCATCCCACAAAATATCATGAAAGGTCAAGGCCGAATTTTAAGAAGTCGGCAGTTATTGAAAAGTATCCTATATCATAGAAGAGAAAAGCAACAAAGGGTAGTTCTGTAAAGTACGCTAAATTGGCGAAGAACTTAGGTTCTGTTGAAATAAATGGATATCTTAGTATGACTAAGAGTCAATTCCAAATGTGTCTTATATCGTTCAAAACTTTATGTCATATTTAACAAGAACAGTAATGAACAGAGATGTGCAACTGCTTCGTCTGTCACTGTTCAATCTTCTTTATATCATATGTTCACTCAGAGTGTCATACGGTGTCGGCCTCTGTGACACTGGACTATGTCTTAGACAGTGTCGGCCTCTGTGCCAACCAGACTTTATTTCAGGCCTCCCAACCTTATTTTTGGCCAACTCAACCTTCTAATTCTTATAGTCCTATTTTATCTTTTAATCCAATAATATTCTCCATCAGTAGATTTTTTGATGAAGATTTTATAAATTCGTCTGGAAATGTGGTATTGACCAAAATGAGATGATTTCTTCTTTTGACATTTCATAGAGACTTCATGATGCTTTAAAAGCGTTTCCTTGGGAGGCAGCTGTTCCTGTGAATTCTGATACTACATTTCATATTCTTCAACTACAAAATGAGGACAAACAAGTCCAATAGCTTCTTCTGATATAGCTAAGGCTTGAACGCTGTTCTTTCTCTGAAGGTGTGACAAGACTTTGTCACGCAAAATTCTTATGTGGCAAAATATGCTTTCAGGATCATACTTGAGGATAGTTAAATAATAAATTGGATGAGGTTTGAAAGGATTCTATTCGGAATACAAAATTAGCATTTTTCCCAAAAAATACTCATATAACTAGCAATCGGACAAAAATCTGAAATCGGACACTTTTGTAGTTTGAAGTGAAATAATGAGATTTGCAAAAAGATTTTCAACATTTTGGCTTATAGTTATTAAATCTATGATCAACAAACATACCTAGTATCTCTGGAACTATATGTATAAAAAAACATCTGATCTCTCCATTCTCACTAAAATAAAAAAATAAGAAAAGTAAAAAGCAGTCTCCACTCACCTCATTTTTGACTGATTTTGTTTTGGATCAACAACTGTACCCCCCGATGGCGGCCGGGGTATAGAAATAGGTCGTTCCGTTTCTCCACCTGCAGGTAGAACCCCTGCTAAAAGGGCATCCGTTAGTTCGAGCGGGATGTATAAATACTCGAACTCCCCATCTCAAAGGTGGTGCCGGGGAAAGAATAGGCACTAGGTATCTCCGTCCTTGAGGCATTAGTCCTCTAAAAGGGGCGTCCTTGATTGTGGGGGATGTATAAATGCACAATCCGTCAGGAGGGAGACGTTAAAGACGTCCCGTTTTTAGGAAAGGCCACGTCCTAACACGCTAAAGACCCCTTGTAACAGCTCTTTTCGAGTGGTCTGTAGGCGG
>JAULBM010330337.1:0-13067 GCA_032357055.1 Geukensia granosissima
AAAAATTAATGATACGCGATTTTAAAAAATATATATAAAAACCGATGTAACGTTTCTTTTTTTGACTAGTATATTTACACTTATTTTAGTTTTTATAGTTCATATAGAGCATATAAAAATGTCCCCGTTTCCCCGAATATATGTACTTTGTGATTGATATATGTTTGAAGATTGAATCATGGCTTTTCTCGACTTTGTTTGTATCCGTGTCTGAATTTTATCAATCTGTATCGAAAGGATTGCTTTTAATATCTATAATGGAATATCGTATCCTCTTACGCAAAATTTCGTTCGGCAGTGACAGTTAAACAAAACTTTTGTTTGTTTGCCTCATCTTAGGACATTCCTTTTGAAAGGTATTATAAGATAAAACATATACATGTACTTCATATTGACTTGCAGACGATACTAAATTGGTATTGCAAACAATGTTTTTTTACATCAATTGATGACGAGTTTGGAGGCGGGTTTTTTTTATTTACACATGTTGTTGTCCTCTCCGATTTTTATATATACTCGAGAGACGTCCAATAATGAATACTTATAAAGTTTGAATACATTATTTTTCGACAAATGTCAAAGTTTGGATTCGAACCCAATATTGCTTTATTTATAAAATGTTCTCCCATACCTTGTCCAGACGTAATCGTACCATCTCTGAACGCGCCTTTGTACAGGTGGTGGCACATTGTGCATGCGCATGTACAACTTTGCTCCATCCTAGATTTGAAAGAAACAATCAATGAATAAGAGTAGTATACCTATTAAAGAGGTTTGGTCCACGAAGAAAGACAAACTCTAAACAAACACAAAAAATGTTTTATCACAAATCAAAATATATTTTTATTTAACTTACTTAAAGTTCTGAAGTTTGGTAGTAAGAAACTAAATTGGGGCTAGCTATAATGTTATACAAAAGTAGTTCAAAATACATGTTGAGCAATGTTCAATAAATATTGTTAATTTTGATTTGCTATATGTGCATGGTAAGGAATAATCCCTCATTAGTAGCATTAGAACCAACGTAGAAGTCCGAGATCCAAACAAAATTAAAGAAGTATTCAAACTATTCATCGGGAAGAATCAAAACTAATGGTTGCTTGAAAAGAAACTGATCCCAACAAATCTGTTAATTTACAACATATATTCTTCTTGAAACGAACTCATTTAAGCTAAATATCATTGATTAATCTAAAGCATGCTAAGATACGATGAAGTCGAGGGAAAACAACCTTATAACCATACTGTCATCTTGAATATTCGACGAAAATAACATTCGACGAATATGCATTAACTTCTGTAAGGTAGAATGTCATTTTGGAAATTTCAATCCTTTATCTTAGGAATGTTTAACTAATTGTTTGTCAAGAATTAGAACACAGTGAGTCGTCCAATAAAATATTAAAATAAAAGTAGTGTCCTCGCAAGATACTTTTCAGGCACATAAAATGTTTTAGTTGGAGAATTTCTAATTGTAAATTTTTGTCTTCTAAAATACTAAATTATCAAAATGTAATGATATCAGTCACTTATTTGTATAATTTGTGGCATTGAGATTAAAAAGAATTTTCCAAAATTATATTTTACTCTATGGGCATTTTACAGGGTTTTTTGTTAAACTCCACCAAGAGAGTAACCTCCCTGTTACATTGTACATCCCACAGAGACTTTCTGTTACTCAAATTACTCAAAGTTCATTTACCATTGAATAGAGCATTAAAACGATAAAAGTTTTGACAGGACTCATCAAGAGGATTTTATTGAGATTAAAAATGATAACACCTTTTACTTTTGAAAAAGGCATTCCATGAAGTGAGATTTACAGACAGTTAGTCATTTTTTCTTTTATCTAAAGTCGAAATATTTTTTACTTATTATTGAGCCGTTTTTGAAACCAGTTTGCTCTTTCATTATAGCTAGAATTCCAAAATCAATAACTTCTTCAAGTAGCAATCCTTCTAATGGCAACAAATTTGACAACAGTTAACTACTATAAGATGGCTATAAATGTTATACTTCAAGCTAGTATATTAAACACTTATTCTGTAAATAGGGAAAAACCTTCAAATAATCCTGAAAACAAATTTGTTGACGTTGATAAAATACATTGGGAAGCACTTGTAAAAATTATCGCCTAAGAACAAGTTATCTTCAAACGGTTCAAGTGCTTACTCTTATTTTGAACTAATGTCTCTTCAAATATCGACATCTGATATGTACGGAAATTGTTTATACAGCCCTAAAAATTTTAAGAAGTCCAGTGTGGAATACCAATATGAGAGATCAAAATTGCATAGTGCAAAGAGACAAAACAAATTTGAAACAAACGAAAGATAAAACGAAAACAAGAAACAAAAGCTTGGAATCTTTTACAAAACAGGAGGAGTGGGGTTATGTCAGAAGGGTAAGAAAATGATGATAAACAAAATAGTACATGGTCATAATGGAATTTGTTTTATTGGTAAGAAGACGCGACAGACTATTTCATTTGATGACTACATTGTACAAGTTACTGCCCATTTACACAGATTACCGTCTTTTATGTTTAAAATCTAATTGGAATCTTTTTAATATGTCTTATAATTATGTACGCTAGGATACGACTCATTTACATATATTAAATTTGTGATCAATTTTGCATGTCAAATTTTCTAATAAACTAAATTACTTACCAAGAGTCGTTCAAATTCTAGACGACTGGCGTTTCTATTAGTGATCACGTTCCCAACTTGACCTAGGAAAAAATTAATAAGAAACACTGTCGATCATGGGGAAAATTACTGTTTCTGAAATGCATATTGATCCTGACATTCTTGCATCGTTTTCATTTAATTTGATCTCATAATTCAACAAACCGTTTTTTCTTTAGACAAGTGCACAAAAGACGACGAAATTCTCTCTTTAAATAACAGAAACAATGTGATTGGTGATTCAGGAAATTTTAGTGCTAAATATATTTATTAGTCATACATATCAAGCAATATCAGACTCGAGTCTTTTATAAGGCAAGTTTACCAATGTTGCAGAAGTAAGGATTTTAATATGCTTTATGCAAAAACTTTTTGTTTTCAAAATCTGACTTAGTCAAATAAACATTTATTTTCTTATTTTCTCGACAATAAGATGCGGACTTTATTTATTTTGTAAGCAGAGAATGTTTTTGCATACAATCTTCGACCGCGTTGATAATAAAATGTTATGACAAAGGAGTAGGTCAAGTAGCCCCGTATTTTGGCTCACATGTTGGAATTTTTTACATAACAATCAGTTGTTGTAAAAATGTTGTTTAATAACCATTCTTTCATAATTCATGACTTATTCTCATATATTTTTTTTATTATTTCGATACAACAACTGGGCACATTTTTCTATTTCAACAAAAATATAAAACATTCTGTAGAAATATCCAATCTTTTTAAGGGTTTTTTGTCAAAAGTAGATATGAACACATATAAAATATGATATAAAATAAGCTATAATTTGTTTCCTATCAGCGTAGTTAATTGGTAACAGAACTGTTAAGAAAGTAATGTCACAGATAAGATATATAAAACGACGTTACCAAAACATATAATAGTTTTTCTTTAATTCTTTTGTAATTTTCACACTCCTTGACCGGTGTTGGAAATGATTTTCTAATCCCCTTGTGGGTTGTTATTTCTCGGCTGATGATTGCTGATTTTCAGACCCCGCGTGCTTCGCTTCACGAATTCAAAGACTTGTCACGATAGTATTTCTTACCTTGGATGACTGAGCTCTCCAAAGACTCTATCAGTTAGGTAGGAATTACTTTATTTTTGGCTAATACATATGAAAAATCTTTAAAAATAAGTGGCATATTTGTTTGTTTTGTACACGAGTTACGTCCCTTGTAACACGGTCATGATAAAAGATAGTGCACGATCCCGCCTATGATATTTCTAACTATAATTTGATGCTTTCAAAATTAGAGAAACAAAATCTTACACTATAAGCCGTTGATTATGATATTTCTACAGTCTCGAAAGTTAAACCTTAAAGTTTCTCGGTTAACCTCGAAATTTTAAGGTTTAACTATCTCGACTGTAGAAATATGATAAACAACGGCCTAAAATGTAAGATTCTATATTGATGTAAGAATTAATATCAAAATGTCGTATGACGGCAATGCAAGACATCCCTTACTGACTTTGATAGCAATGTATAACATAGTGTCATTTTAAAGAACCTGTCTAATTTAGAATCGCGA
This sequence comes from Geukensia granosissima, assembly GCA_032357055.1. Classification (NCBI taxonomy): domain Eukaryota; kingdom Metazoa; phylum Mollusca; class Bivalvia; order Mytilida; family Mytilidae; genus Geukensia; species Geukensia granosissima. The sequence continues at coordinate 4,229 of JAULBM010330337.1, forward strand.
AAATACCGCGAAAATTGAAAAACTAAAAAAAAAGGCTACAAATATTTAATTTAAACATTTTACCTATTTAAAGGTACAAGCTCCGGAATAATTAGTCCGTTTTGCCATACTGTTCTTCATAGATAATATGACCGTAAACATTAACAAAGGTTTCTTTTTCAAAATATTGAGTAATATAACCTGTTTGAAGTTTCTAGTGCATTTCTCCATTAACAGGTTAGGAGAACAAACATGTACCTCGAATATGCACGTGAAATGGCATTCTTAAATACTATCAAATTTAATTGCTTGAATGATATTTATGAACTAATTAATTTTTGAATGATGCTTATATAGACTAGCACTAAATCACCCAGTATATTTATCGGTAATTCGCGACATTCCATTGCTTAGTACTGACAAATTATATCTCCACAGGACTACTGGCTAAAATAAAAATAACGTTACGTTGTCTTGCAATATTATCGTGTGCTTTCTCTTCAGTGACGTCTTATCATCAATTATAATATAGATTCGACGTTATTCATAAAACATGTCATATTCATAAAGTCATGTTTTCATACGTTGAAATATCATCGTCTTTGTTTATAATGTCGGTTTCAGCTCAGGAAAAATCTCTTTTTTATTAAAATTACTGATTAAAATTATATAGCAAATTCTGTATATTGTTCTTTAATCTCGATAAAATATTCTTCTTGCCGACGGACTCACTGAATAATTTTCGTCGAAGAAGCTGTACAAGATACAAATTGTTGTATATAAAAGATAATATAATCTTGGTTATGTGGTCGCTCTACGTCAAATGTACAAAGACTCCTCGTTCGTCCTACATTCTTGTCGCATTTACGATCTTTGACATTTGTTTCGCTTTCGCTTTCAGTTCCGTTGAAAGCAATAATTACCCATGTGAGTTTTAGTATTGACACATCATTATACGTTTGTAATCAAGTGAGAACATTCACAAGGCTGAATTTGTTATGCATTAATTTGTAGGTCAAGATGACAGAATGAAATGTCAAATACGGGTAAGATTTGATAAATATTTCTTTAGATGGTTAATGAGTCTCTTAAACCAATTTTACATAGGATTTACATATATTTTGTGTGTAAGTAATTTGTTACTCTAATAAACAAGAGAAGTGAAGAAAAAATTGAGGTATTGGAAGCAGCAGCTTCGCTTAGTTTACACCTGGACTCTATAGAAAATTCACTTGAAAATTTTCCTGTGCTAATGGCCAGCTAATTGGAACCAAACTTTTAAATAATAGATTTTAAGTAATCTTCTATCAGAATTTTATACCACATGCACACAGACTAACCACGATGACTTCCACAGCTGAACTTACTTTAACAAGAGGAACCTATATAATTCACACAAAAGCGCCCTGTCTGGAACTGCTGCACCAATTCGAACCAATTTTGGTGCCATCATTGGGCATTGTTAGAATTTTATCCTGCATTCCCATAGCTAAACTTAGCTTAACATGGAACCCCATTAAAAATCTCCTTCAGATATTCTTTTCTGAAACTGCTGACAATTTTAGTAGAATGGATGTTGGATGGTAAAGTTTTCTTCATCATTCCATTTTGGCAAACTACACTGCTTATATATTTTATTATCAATGCAGAGTTTATGAATGTGAATACAAGCACCTGGGATCCTCTGGTTGGGTAGTAAAGAAAGATTTCAACATTTCACGAAAAATAAAAATATATATTTGATTTCAGTTCAAATCAGAGACATTAAGAGGACTTCATTTCTAAAATAAGAAAACCTTCACCTAAACATTATTTGAATCAAATTTAAAGTGTAATCAAATACTAGAAAGGCCAAACTTTGGCCCTAAAGTAAGTATATATTTTTAATAATTTCAAAACAATGCATTTTACATTTTTATCTGTTTTCCCTTTAAAAAGGTATCAAATCTTCACACAAGTACCTGTTTTGATCATTATTTAAAAAGTAAAGATTTGCATGAAAGTAGCTGATTTTATTCATTTTTCGGATAGATTTGGTGGTAGACAACATAGAAGATGGAGAGAAAAAAAAATATGGGAAATGGTGATTTTGATTTTGTATCAAGCAATCTCAACACATCATCAATTCAAAAAAATTTGTTTGGTATGTAACAGTATTCATCATAACAGCACTAAATTGTAGAATTCTGTCATTTGACATTTACAATTTAGAGGATGTCTCCATTGATTCAATCCTTGTGGAAGGTATATCGGAGACACCTGGGTTTTGTTGTTCCCCTGTCTTCAAGGGAAGTGAACTTTGAGGCTATCCTTGTCTTCCATGTTGTCTGTTAAATTTTTTCATTCTTATTAACTTTTCTGAAACCCCAAAGCTGATTGAAACCCAATTGAGCAGAATTGCCCTCTTCCAAACTTTGAATAGTTTGTAATCAGAATTAAAACATGACCCCACATAGTTAATAATGTGTTCCGATTGTCTTTGTTGTTAGTGTTTGTCTATATTTAAAGATGTTTGCTGCTTATTTTTAACCATTTTTGTCAGATTCCTCCACTGGTTAATTCTTTTCATAGCATTGATATTTTTGCCAAGTAACAGCCATTTTTGTTTACTTTTTTCCTCATAAAATACCATTTTAGAAGTTAAATGAAATCCTTATTGTTTCTTTATAGGTTTTAATAGGTAAACCTTAATAAGACAATAGCAATGGGAAATCAAGGGAAACAGTTTTCCTGCCAAGTTATTATTGCTTATATCTCAAAAACTAACACTCTTGGCCAGTAAACATCCTTAAACAGAAGATACATTTGATTCAATTTTTCCCAGCAGTTCATATCCTAAGTGTATTTGAAAATAGGAGGATGCAGGTGTTTACAGACTACACTTGACTACAGACCCCTTTATATTACATTGTACTGTACTTACCTACAATGGTCGCAAAAATAAATACACCTATCAAATAGCTGCCGATGACGAATAAATACCTGCAAAATAGAGACGAGATATAAAGCAAAACACAAACGATATTACAAGACGGTATATATTATTGTATTTTCGAATTAGAATTAGAAAATTGTAATGGTATGTTCGCATGATGTGAAAACAGAAAAATTGAACAGGTAGCGTTAAGGGAGAGATGTAGCGTGCTGATTACTTTTTTAAATACTACATGTTATTTATTATCACTATGTTTCTTTCAGTCAAACACGGATTTGATGGAAATAATATTGACTTTACAAACATATATTATATTTTACCATTAACAATTTTGGAACATAACGTGCATGTATTAATACAATTTTCAGACATGAAAACTTTAATATAAAATAAAGCTTAAAAGAGGATGTACTTTTAAATGAAAACTATAACCTCAATAATTTAACTTTCCCATTTTGTGAACACTAATAACAATTACGTTTAATCAAAAGTACAAAAATAAAAAGAAGTTATACCGTTTAAACATAAAATTTATTTTAAAATTTTCTGAAGATCGGTTGAAATGTTGAAGAGCTATTAACCGTAAGTTGCAAGTCTTTTTTTCACGTGTAATAGAAACATGTGTGATAAAGATTGCCTATTGGCTCTGTTATGATGTAAGTAAAAGAGTGGGTGGTTTATTTCAAAGAACGAATATAGAATTTATTCCAGAAAGACACAATCACTTACAGATTGTTTACCATTTGTAGCGTGAAATGTTCCCAAACAGATGAATCAAAATGTAAAGCCGAAGTGCAAAATAGAACTGTGGTAATTGCATCATTGAAAAGTAATATTGTAACTATATATTTAAATTAGTCTTTCTAAATTATATCTTAATACAAATTCTACGTTAGAATCAAAACAAACTGGAAACTATTGTCTTTAAGAATTTCTTCTGTACTGCAGTGAAGATCAATTATGATGCCACTTCAGCAAAAATGGGAATTGTTTTGAAACGCTAGTTACAGTTTTTGCCCCATGAGACTGTTGTTACAACTATGAAAGTAAGAATGAGAGTTTTGATCTAGCACCTTTTCTCTTTTGATTCTGTCCTCACTTTTAAACAAATTTAAATAAAATACAGTATTCTGCTCTAGATATACCAATTTATAAAAGATATGTGGCATGATTGTCTGTGATATAGAAAAGGAATTGTGGTATATGCATGATTGTCTATAGCTATGCTAGAGCCATCAAATACATATTAATTGTTGGTAATTGTTGTGTTTTGGAAGGCTGTCTCATAGACAATCATACATTGCCACATTTACAGGACGTCCTACTCATCCATAGCCAAAGGTTAAGTGTAAAGGGCACAATATTAAAATGCGATAATATTCAAATATAATAATAATAATCGCCCAAAAAAGTATACAAGGTCAAATAAATAACAGTCAAACATAAAAACGACGACATCCACTGGACTCTTTAGCTGTCGGTATATAATAGTCAACTTGGGACAATATTAACCGATATTGATGCAATACGATAACCATTTATTGCAAACTAAATTTTGGATAATTTCAATAGTTGGTAAGAGGTTTCTCTTAATGACTTATCTTATTGGCTATGTTAAGGTATATAAAATACAGGTTTACAAATGTGGAATATTCGATTATGCTGGACACGTGTTTCAAGGCCTTTTCTCTCTTCAGCAGCCTTTATAAATCAAACTACAGTAATACCAAGACCGAAGGTTTTTTTTTACTAATTACTAATAGTATAGTAATGTCATATTTATCATGTAACTTATGCTTCTTTGAATTTAATTAATGGTTTGTTTAAACTTTTGTTGTGTAAACTTTGGAAGTAAGGAGCAGTCCGGTGTTTTTGTGTTAGTTTTGGGATCCAGCTTACAGCGATGTGTTTATTCGAGATTTATTTGTTCGATTTGTGTTTTGTGATACCATGATGAAGCGATAATATTGTGTTATGTGCATATTTTATATCTTCTATTCGATATTTAAAGATGATTTGGTTTGCTGAGATATTAATTTTCAGCTTTGCTCAAGATATATTATGTTTCCCGAATTATTTTAACAGTTTTTGAAACAAGATAATTTTGACTTTTTGGCACCTGTGGGCGAGTCTGAAATATATTAGCTTGGATCCAAGAAAACTATTTTGAGCCGCAACATGTTGCAAACACCTGTGTTAAAATTCTAAAACATAGAAATAAGAAAGGGCCTCGAAAAGTAATGCAGTTCGCAGCTATCCCTGCCGTCGGATTTGGCTTCTCATTTCGATTTGTTTGGATTTTAGTGCTTCTTGTGCTATATTTGAATCTTTGACTTCCTATATTTGTTTCGGTTCTAGTGCTACTGATGAGAGGTAACTCATTGAAATGTACATATGACATACCTAAATTTTCCATATATATTTAAAATTGGTATTTTTGTATTTTCAAGACAGGAGTGTTGAATCTATAGACCTCGAAATCTGTATTATAATATGTTGATAATTGCAAAATTTTCAAATATATACACTTGTCATTTTCAAACATTGTATATTGAGAGGAATTCAAAGATACCAAAGGGGCAGACAATAAATCGTTGTCGAAAAACAGAACATTGCCAACAAAATAAAACGAAAGGCAAACATATAACACACAACACTTTACCAAAATCTAAAGCTGGAGTAACACGAACCCTACACAAACCAGGGTGAGTTAAGATGCTCCGGAAGGGTAACAAACTCCTGCTGCACAAGTGGCACCCGTCGTGACCAAGTAGACAAAGCCAGTGTATAGTGACAATCGATGGTAGAGCGATTGAAAATATTGTCACAATGAGTTTATTTTACCCCTATCGAAGACCTTTTCAAGAGCGATAAAGTAAATTCGTATGTTGAGGTGTGTTTCAGACTTTTAGACATTTATTTTACTCCACAATACAAATCTATTTCGTACAAATAATATAAAATTGTTATGCTGTACACGTATTTAATGCAGAAATTTAATTAACAGCATTTGATACAAAATATATGTATGCTGAGATCCAAATATAGACACAGAATAGAAGTAATCATATGAAAACAAATTGAATCAGGAAGCCAAAGCGGGCTTAGAATTTAAATAAATACCACAAATTTCTGTAAATTGTTGTAATATGTGATAAATTTCATGTAATCGAGGCAAGACGTATTGATGCATTTAAGAAGGGTTGGGCAAACAGAACTGCAGATTTTTATGCCATGGAGAAAATCCAGCAACGTTTGATCTAGCATTAAAATTGGTCAAGAGTTCGTTTGACAATCAACGTTTTTCTTTTGGGATATGGAGAGAAACCGGCAATAAAACAAGTATCGATTGAACCAAATGATGAGGCCCCTGAAACAATAAGGTACCCTAAAAACCATATCACATCAAATTGCAATATCTGGAACCGGATGGTGGAGGACGAATTACATAAATCTGATCAACCGGGCTGGTTGCTACCCACAGGGACCGCTGGTCCACTGGCAGAGGGGTCAATCTAGTAGATTCAAAATACTACTTCTATTTTAATAACAATCAGAGGTTGTCACAAAGACACTAGAAATGAATTAAAGTTAGAAGGAGGAAATACATTTCTTTCATTTATGAAATGGATATTTCTTATCGGTTAATATAAAGTCATGGTAACAACTGATTTGTGACATAAATATTTGTATCTATTGTTTTGTGTATAAACTAAACATACCCATGTGCCATACACAAGCAGTATAGACTTAACAGGTGCCCAACAAATATTTCAATGAGCAATAATCAACATTTTGCATCAATCGTTCAAAAGTAATAAAATCTTATAAAATCCTATTGAGAGTTTTCAGAAGATTGATTTCACTGTTGAATCGGTTGTTGTGTGTATTAACTATTAGCTGTCAGATGTGCGTGAAATCTGACAAAATATGTTTTAATGTTTAAGGCGTAGAGTAATATTGGTTTTTGATATTGCATTCTGTATCTTCAAAATGGAAGCTTCACATGTCCCAAAAAATTTAAATAAAACTTTTGGAAGTGTCCGAAAACTTATATTAACAAAGAAATAACATGTTTACAAATGCATTGAAATGCACTTCTACATGTAGGCTCATTTTTAATATTGAAAACAATGTGAAGAATTTCTGTTAATTATTTAATTAATATTTTTTTTTCCCTTACACAAAATTATCTTAATCGGTTTAAAAAATCAGTTATCCAAGTAAAACTGCATATTTGGTCCATTTTGATCCTTTCAATATTGATTACGTTAAACTAAACGTAGATGGGGTTTAACTTATTTAGTAAGATCCCAACCCTTCCCCAAAGCAAGTGGTCATAGGAAGAAATAAAAGAAAACAAAAGCATTAAAAACGAACTATAAATTGCACAGAAATTCGTCCAATCCGACTCCTGATTAATTCCAAACATAACGACTTGAGATTGTTGGCTATATTAATAGACATGCACCTTTAAACTGACTATTTTTTGCTACTATCCACAAAATTCACCTAAGTACTATGAATCATTCCCACCTTCAGCGCATTTCTCAAAAATATTTAGGTTATCAAAATGCATTTAAAATATCTTCAATATTAAGTAACGAGATATAAATTTAAATATCTTTTTCAAATTCAAAAGAAATTTTACTCTTGTAATCAAAGAAGGAAAATGACATGCAATAAATAAAATGAGATTGTTATGTAATAATTGGGATGAGTCGGGTGTACGATGGGAGATTCTTCGGCAGATGTAGATGATTGTTTGACTTCAAAACGGAACGCCACCTTTGCTTAAATATACAGTTGCCGTTGTCATTGAATTTGCAGCTGTAGAATGGGTTCTGTTTCGGTTTGTAGTACATGTAGCGAGTAGAACAATAGTATTGCCAAACGGATAAAATAAAGTTTAGCAAATAGATATTCAAATTATCAAAGAGAAATCCACGTTCAAGTCACTAGTCGGTAGTTTATTAATAAAGTGAAGAATTTTGACGAATTCATGATCAAACATATTTGAAATTTGACATTATGTAATTAAATTTGACATTATGTAATTATTGCAGTTCGTGTCAATTCTCGTAATACAATCACTTTCTGCATGTATTTCATTACTGCATATTTTACAAACGCAATCCCTATATTTAAAACTTGGAATAGAATATATAACTCTACACGAATACAAATAATAATGTTTTTAGTTAACCAAACAAAAAGAATCTGTTTTACCTGGGTGTTCACCTTCATAAACTTAGTTGATTCTCTACGCTAAGGCTTCGTTTTGGATAAAAATGTCGTGCAAATTTCAAATCCTTTAAAAAATAATAAAATATGAATGAAATCAAAACAGCATTACTCTTTCCCAAATTTGACGTTTTGGCCTACTACTTTTTTTACTATATAAGTGTTGCACTCAAATGCTTTGCTCAAGGTCAGTTTTGTTGCATTTTGTGATACAGAACACATTCGAGACCAATCACAATTTTTTAATAATTTTTTCTCTACAATGTCAAAATACACAAAATTTTCAAAAATGACGGTTGGTCTCGCGTGCGTCTTTGTTTCCAGGACTAAAATCTGTTATAATAATGCATGTTTTATTAAAATCCACAAAATATGAAAATGAAAAAATATGGGATAAATTTGGGGAGACTGCACCTCAACCATGAGAAAAACACAGTAATTTACAAATCTGGGTGTCTTCACAAGGCCTTCAACAAGAGTGGAATACCATTACTTTTGACAATCTTTTAATCGCTCAAATAAAATATTAAGTACTCGTAAAACCTGAATATTATTTTTATGACAAACACTGAAATTGCATTGAGGATGCGTTGTATCTAATCAGAACTATACTCTATGTCAGGCTTTTCTGGAGTGTGATTTTCGAGCTTTATAAAATTATTTGTGCGTTTCAACATTTGT